>CAUJNA010003312.1:167500-227500 GCA_963377175.1 Effrenium voratum
TGGACACCCAGAATTCATAACCCTCGAATTGCAATCAAGGAGTCAAGGAGTGCCGAACAAAGCGCCTGACATGGACGTTGTGACAAACATATCTTCACCTGGGGACTGCAACTCGCTGGCCACTAGACCACAAGCAACATAAGACACAATCTGAAGTTTTCTAGCAACGGGCGAGCTCTAGCACCATTCTTCAACCCGTGCTTTGTGCAAACATCCCGCAAGAAGAAACAATCAGCTCAATATGAGATACTTGAAGTTTTGAGCGTTGACCATTCTGGCCGCTGATCTGTTGATATGTTCGTGATGTACAAGCCACGGGCACCCTTGAAATCACCCTTAGCGTCAGAGATTCAGAAACTCTCTGGAAGCATCCCTGCAACAGGACAGTCCAGTCGTCTCACATTCTTGCAAACGGCACAAGGAAAAGAGCTGGCCCGGTCCCCGAGAAGAACTGGCACACCTGTGCAAAGAGCGATGAAGCAAAGGGAATGTATTGATACGTATTGAACAAATCTTGACAGTATCTAGGGCTTCAATCACCTTCAGAGATTGGGTTGCTACAAGCTAGGGTCAACCTTGTTGGTTCCCCTTGTCAGCTTGTTGCGTGCTGGCATCCAGCATCTGACCACTGCTTGTTTCTAATCCCATCCAGCTTCGGACACTGTGACTCCCTAGCCAGGTGTCCGCACCACTGGCGCCACCGGCAGCCCTCCCTCCGAGCGGATCTGGCAGATTGGACAAAGGGTGAAACCCGGGACCTACCGGATAGCTGGAGGCATCACACCTTTGCATTGTTCTACTTGTATGCTTTTGTCTGAGCTTGATCCGGTATGTATCTCGCATGTTGACATGTGAGCCCCCACATTACGGGGATGAGATGTCAAGACGCATCTAGGTGAAATGGCACAAACACGCATCGTGATTTATGTAGCCGTTGATGCCAGCTTGAATACCCTTCTGGGAGACATCCCTTTCAAAGTGGGCCAACCGCTAGAAGGCCAGTGCATGCAAGTATGTTACAGTGGGCTTTACAAGGGCTGCTGTTGCATTTCCTTGGATTCCTTTGAGAATGACACCACCAAACACAACGCCCCAAAGGGCGTGTTTGCGAAACACTAGTATGCCGCGTTCAAGCTCGTGATGGCACAACTTCAAGCACGCGCGTATGTCAAGATCGGGTGAACTGTTTACAACTCAAACGGGTGTGTCATGTAGAGGTCACACATGCACATGCACAAAGGCATTCATATGTGCCACGGCCATGGTCACCGCTGGGTGTTTTGACCATGACACATGTGATACAATACTACCCATATCCTACCGATTTACCAACGTGATGTACATTGGATTTGTTGCCGTTGGCAGGGCTCAATCCACCATTCAACTCATTGCAATTCCCCCGCGCAATGTGGCCTCACCGTCATCCACGCTGACCTTAGTCATCATGTCAAGCTGCCAAACAAGACCGGTGGCCTCGCTGCAGTCAAACAGCTTCAGGACATCACAAAGGATCCAATGGGGGCTGCAAGACAGAAAATCGTCAATTCTTGGCGATCGCAGCTTAACTCTGTCAGCACCCGCCTTGCTTGGACAACACAAGCACATCAAACACCGAACACGGAAACCGTGCTCATCTCGACCTGTATATCAACACCCTTCGCCCAAGCCCCGGCCGGACTGTCACTAAATATATACGCCAGACCGTCAACACACGCCGAGCAAAGCTACAAAGCACAAAGCACTGCAGGCCGACATTGCACGCATACATAAAGCACACACACACACACACACCCTAACACGCATAGATGGCCTTTTGAAAAAATGGATGGTCCTGGTAAATGTAATACAACCAATCTAAACCAGTGCCATCTATTTCTAGCCAAACTAACCTAAAAAGGACACCTATGCTAACATGCGGTCTGCAGTATCACTTGAGCGAGCCACTGAATTGCTGTCACTGGCCCTGACGGTTATTTCCTGGGCCCTGGAAAACAAAACGCCAAACGTATGCCTTGGTTTCGATGAGGTCCACGCCTTGGTTTCGATGAGGTCCACAACCCATCCAGGAAAGTCGATGAACCAAACACTACAATATTCAAAGCGTAGGTTGCCGAAATTCACAGCGTAGGTTGCCGAACCACATTCTACTGATGTCGCCAGTAAGTCCCTGGCAAGCCACGTGTCGCGTGCCTCCCTTGGTTCTGTCTTTTTCGGCAGCTGGCTTTGCTTCAGGGAAAAGGACAACCACGCGCTGCAGCCTTTGCTTCAAGCCATGGGCAGGCCTGGGCGCCCGGGCGGGTTTCGCGCCCAGCCCGCCCACCTCCCCCACATGGGACTCCGCAGGCATCGCACTGCTGCCCTCCACGTGAACCTCCGACAGCTCCCGAGTGAAGTACACTGTGTCAACGTCTGATTAAGAAAGGCACCAATGCTTTGTCTTGCAAGGGGGGATCCCTTTTTGCTGGGGATTTCTTTATAGCGCGAGGGCCTCGCTGAGGTTTTATTCATCAGGGGGTCTGCAAACGGAGAGACACTTCATGGGTGAGGTGGTTGCCATATCCCCAGGAGAGTTGCCTGGCAAGGCACTGCCAGATGCTCAAATTATAGAGTGCCCCGCAGTGCTGGGATAAATGCTGATCAAATCTCTGAGCTTGCATTCTTGAAGAGAGAAGCTACAAATAATCGATGTAGCTGTTTGGCCCTGGTGAATTTTACAGTTTACTCCTTCGTTCCATTGATGATGTGTATTCCTGCTTAAACTATATTCGTATAAAACGAAAGCTACCATTGCATAGTCACACGAGACGCCGGAACTGTTTAACAACTAAGCCCCAAGCGTTTGGTACCAGCACAGTCTACTCTTAGAACTCAACATTTACAACATCTGACGCAATGCTTGCAAATCATGGACAAGGTAGATAAAGGCAAGCCTGCGACTTTAGTGATTTCGACTCATTAAACCCAAGAAAAACATCAACACTCACGTGGCTCCTCAAGCACCGCTCGGACGGTCAATGCGCGCGCACAGCGATGGAAATGGCGTCACCAGCCAACAGTGACGCGTCAACGCCACGGGGCTTGCTCGAGGCTTGAACAAAGCCAACCTGGAACCAAGCACTTGGAATTGTCAGCCATGCTGTGCCAAACACCCTGCGTTTCGTTCCTTCCAAGGTCATTCAGTTTCATACAGGCCTTCACTATGAATCCCCTTGATGGGGCCGTAGAACATCTTAGTACAATGGCCAAGAGGGTATTGGGCATGGATTCTACGCGGTCATCCAAAATACGTACACCCGTGGAAAAGGCTTGCCTCATGGGCAAATTGCAGCTCGACGCAGAAGCAGTTGCTTTTCTGAGAACTTTCTGACAAGCATCCCACAGCTCACCATGCAACGAACTGGTTCTGTGACACTGCCTGGCATTCTTGTTGAGATAAAGCTTGTTGGCAAGCCTTTTGACATTGCAAGCATGACGCCCCTGACAATCAACGGAATGCAATCCCGCGCACCTCACCATCCTCATGCTGCGCCTCGCAAGCGAAATCGAGTTGCTCGAACGTCTCGAATATATGGGGCCTCATATGCAGTGAGCAAAATACAGCATGCCAACTAACATGAGGACCCTTGTGCCGTTGGTTGCGAAAGGAACAGGGCTAATCATCCATCCCTTGGGGGCTAGTTGGGAAGCACTGATATTCTGGTCAGCATCGCCTTGCAAACTTGTGCATGTTGGGATCGCGGCATAATGTTTGAGAGCAACTCCTACTACACTTGCACGGTCGCATATCACCGGCAACATCACAAATGAATCAAGGCAAAGCCTTGGGAAAGGGGGACATGCCTGCCCTGTACCTCCGCTGGACTTGCCTCCTTCAAACTAAATTCCGACTGGACAGTTGAACATTGCCCAAACAGTTGTTTCAAGCCAGGTTGACCATCGCAATCGCCTATTTTGGAAAAGCAAGCAGGAACTGGAAAAAGCAGGGATAAGGGAATCATCTCCATTCTAATGTTTGCCCCTGATTGATAAACCCAAGTAAAGATTGTCCTCTTCCCCCTCAGCCAATACTACTGCTATAGGGGCCCAAGGTTTGCCCGAAACCCGCCTAGTCCATATACCCCGGCACCCACCAAAACCCCGCCTTGGTTGGACACCCAAAATCCCAAAAGAACAAAACAAACAGCGGAATTTATAAAGGCTATTGCCAATACTTCTACCAATACTAATTGCTTTCATAGTGGAGTGCTTCCCCTTTCCGAACATCATAGCTAGCCGGAAACGTGAAGTGTCTTCATACATGCTACTTCAACTATCAAGGTTTGACCAGCAAAAAGGTTTCCCCCCCTCTGCTCAAGGCCGGTCCCCCCCAATACCCCCTGGAATAATCCTGGCACTCCTGGGATTAAGCAAAAAAGCCTATTACTGTCCTATGGGAGAAACAGGGAGGACTGAAAGGGACCAGAGAGGACCGGAGAGGATCGTGTTAATAGGGTCGGGCGTGCGGGGGGACCCTTCGAAATCTGGTTTTTCAGGACCTACCTTGGAGGGGTCGAGGGGGTAAGACAACAAAAGGGGTAGTAATCAGGGGTAAACATTAGGTGGTTTGGTACGGTCAGTCATCCAAGTCATCCCCACCTTCCCAAGCCCCTGCTTGTCTCGGGCGTTGAGTCAAGGCCACAGACAACCCTTTCCGAACATCCAAAGTGCCCGCCTTTGCTTTCTGTCACAAACATTCCACGGGGCGAGTTTGTGGCCGCCCGAACAACCGGCCCACCGCTCTAAGCTCCGGGCCATCGATTGGGCCGAAGCTGACACCTGAGCAAAGGCAAGGAAGTCGCTCGGTTTTGACGAGGCAAACAGTTTTTTGGGGGCTTCCACAGGGAGGCCGAAGGGAAACCTCCAAGAGACAACCCTGGCCCAAATGCCATATGAATTAATGTGCTCTCATAGCTTTTCGCCAGCTCCGATGAAGATGCTAGAGTTGCATTCCCTGTTTCTTTCAATATTCATGATAGTCAAATGCTGGCGTCCGTACTCGACGACAAAGGGGGTGGCTAAAGCTGAGGCATCGGCCAAAGTCTTGGCGCCAAACTGAGCTTTCATCCAACATTCATCTACCCATCCCTGCCCGCCTTCATGTCATGTCGTACATGTGAGCCCCTTGTGGATCATTTTTGGAGAATGCTGGAAGCTGCCTTGATCAGTGAGAGTTCACTAGCTGGCAAAAGGCAAAACTATGAAAGGGCTAACGCTCAAGGCAAGCGCGTACCACTCTCACTGCTGGCCGCGCATACACCAAGAACACTCCAGGTCACTTTTAAACTGGCCACGATGGCGACATGAATGCATGTGGTCGTGCTTTTTTTTTTTTTTTGGGGGGGGGGGGGTTCTTTTCTGTTTTTTCTCAAGTCAGGAAGAACAGCAGCAAGGAAGGCATTCTCTTTGACCGGAAGAGTTGAACAACAACTTGTTGTAGGGATGATGGATGCCTTTGCACAGTCCATGAGACACTGAAATTCAATACGCGGCGACTGCCTGGCTAGGGCACACAAATCCACCCCTAACTTGCTTGGTGAGTTTTAACAAGTGTCTAAACAAACAAAAACAATTGAACTCTGGTAGTTCCCGTCCTTCTTTGTTCAGAAAGGCAACATTGGGATCCTGACATTTGCCTTTGGCGCGGGCCCCGCCCTCCTCTGCCGCTTGTCCGCGCCGTTTTTTGTCGCATACCACTGGCTCAGCTTGGCGGAGCCTCCGATGGGATCGGGTCTGGGGCAGGGAATCCTCTACAGAAGCATGGCGCACAGGGTCCACTTCGGACAACGGAGCATCTGCCACTGCTTTTTGTCTCATTCTTTCGGACTATGCCATTGAATCGCTTAAAGAAATAGTGAGTTGAGGCAAACTTCCAGTGTCGCAGCGCAAGAACGGCGAGAATCGCACATCCAAAACCTCGGAACCCTCCGCCACATCTTTGGACTTTTCACAATAACAACTTCAGTCCTCAATCAAATCCGAAATCATCGATTCGAAACTCTGAACCTCTTGCAACCTAGATGGATTGTAAAGCTGTGGGCAATCATGTCCGCACACTTTTCCCATCTGCCACCCCCAAAAACTAAACAGCGCAAAGCGTGTCGCAGCAGCATATGAGTCACAATCAAAACCTGGTACAAAAATGGTCGACCCAGAATGTAAAGAACTAAGACGGCGGTCGCAGCTATTGATGGCTGGGATCTTCCCTTACCCGGGTTTTGATTGTGGCTCGTCTGATCTCAAACACAAACTGGTGTGAGCAGACTCATTTGTCTGACAACTGGGTTAGTTTTCGCAATTCGTCAACCTGAAATAATTCCGAGGGCCGAGCCTTCATCATGGGTCTTTCACAAACGTGCCGCGTGAGGTGGCCAAAACATGCTCAAATTTCTATTTGGGCGGGTCGAGCCGATCCAAGCCAGCTCGGCACCTTGAAGGCCTTCGCACATTCTGGCCATCAGCTTCTCAATTCAAGTAGGGGACTGTGCGTGATAGTGCTTGTCATCTTATTTTAACACGTCCGGTGACGTAGTCCCATCAATCAACAATGCTGAGTTTCTTGCCTTAAAGGCCGACAACACAAATCTCATCCTTTTTTGAGAGGACCTTTCCGAAAGCTTCACATGGTAGCTGCTTGCCGAGCTCTCCAAGTATGAGATTCACCACAGAACAAACACAGCATTCAACCAACCAACCTGTTTTGGGCTCAGGCGTGTACAAACAAATGATTGTTGCAATTTACTTTCTAGTTGGCATGGCCCACTATGGACAAGGTCATCGGTATCAAACACCATTGTGCCTTTTACTGCTTGGAGTCCAGGGAGGGAGAGGCTTTTACGGCAAACTTTTACGCATTCGCGCGTGCCCTAGGAACTTCTTGATTCGTCCATCCCTTCCTACAACTTACACATTCAGTGGGATATGCCATAGATCCCTCTAAGATCCTCTAAGCTCCAAACGTCTAAGAGGCTAAAGTCTAACGTTGTGTGTGCGTGCGCAGCTAGGTGGCTGTGTGTGTGTGTGAGTGCGCGTCCGCGTCCGCGTCCGCGTCTGCGTCTGCGTCTGCGTGTGCAAGGCGCCTGTTTGTGTGTGTGTGTGTGTGCGTGTACGGTCGCGCTCGTGGGTGCGTGAGTGCGTGCGTGCGGGCGGGCTGGCAGGCGGGCATGTGTGCGTGCGTGCGTGCATGGGTGTGTGTGTGTGCGGTTGCTTTTTGAGGCTGCCCATTTCACCACCCATTTTTGGGGGTCCCCGACAAATGCGCTTGCAGAAACGTCAAGGGTTAGTTTCCCACCTGGGCAGGCGCTGCCGGTGCTGCAGTTGCCGGCGTTGCGGACGCCGGTGGTGGCGCCGGCATTGCGGGGTCCGGCGCCGCAGCCGCGGGGTCTGGCGCCGCAGCCGCGGGGTCCGGTGGAGCACCTGCCAAGTGCACACGCCGCTGAGAAGCTGGAGGTATCTGGCCAAAATTGCACTACCTAAGCTGGAGCGAAGGGAACCCCCCCTCTTTAGGACTTCATGGGTGAGCATGCTTAATCAGGCCGGGTTTTGCCCCTAGGCTGGCCTCATGCCAGTCTAGGGCAACCGGCGCAAAGGACAGGATGAAACCACCAATATGTTTCCTCCGAAACCTGGTGGCATCAGCGCATTTGAGTGAACGCAGCGTTGACCACTGTTCCTTCCTGGAATGGCAGCAAACAATTGTCAGGGAACATTGAAGACTTGAATATAGCCTATTAAATGTCCATCCTCATGATCTAGACTAAATCCTGGAAGGCATCACGCGTTGTCACCAGAGGGAGCTATGGACTGTACCCAAATCCCCCATACATGCACTGCAATGTGTTTGTTCAAAAGCCAGAAGGTGTCCACATGTGGGAATGGGTCAAAATGAAACCACCAGGGGACCGAAGGTACAGCCTTGTGGGTCCCTTGTGGGCAGTCACCGTGGCATGCCTTCTTGGCCCTTGCCTTCCGCACCTTCTGCGCCTTCCGCGCCTTCTGCGCCTGCGCGCAGGCGCAGGGTCAACGGAACACCCTTCACGCTACCAGTTCCGTTTCATGACTAGAGCTTGTATGTGGGTATAATGCATGTATTTATATATTTATCTGCTAATATGCTCTACATATACTATAGTATGCTGTTCTACCCACTAACTATTCCTTTTTAGTCACTGAAAAAGGAATGGTCATTGCTGAGCACGGCCATGGTACAGCTGTCCAAAAAAAGAAAATGCGATTCAGGAGCAAACACACGTTTGTGTGTGTGTGTATGTTGTGTGTGTGTGTGTGTATGTTGCGTGTGTGTGTGTGTGTGTGTGTGTGTGTGTGTGTGTGTGTGTATGTTGCGTGTGTGTGTGTGTGTGTGTGTGTGTGTGTGTGTGTGTGTGTGTGTGTGTGTGTGTGTGTGTGTGTGTGTGTGTGTGTGTTTGTGTTTGTGTTTGTGTTTTGTGTGCGTTTGTCTTTGAGTTGTGCGTGCGTGTTTTTGTGTGTGCTTGTGTTTGCATGCCCGCATTTTGGATTGGGTTCTTGGTACTGTCTGCTTCTATTTGTGCGTCTGTTTGTGTGTGTCCTGTATGTTTGCTTTGATGCCTGCTCTTGTTTGTGTTTGTTGTGTGTGTGTGTCTAGAGAGAGGGAGAGACAGGGAGAGAGACGCACACACAACACACAAACGCCGCCACCGCCCCCCACTCACACAAACAAACAAACAAACAAACAAAAAACAGGCAAGCAAGCAAGCAAGCAAACAAACAAACACACAAACACAAGCACACACACACAGTCCAAATACACATATATGTATATATATATATACACATCGTACTATATATATATGCACACGCGAACAACAAGCACAGCCACAAGTGCACAAACCCACCCACACAACAAACATAAAGCCACAAACACACAAACACAGAGATGCGTGCACACATACACACACACACAAGATAAACACACGAACCAGAACCACAACCACAGCCGCAAATACAAACACACGCACACACACATACATCAATTCATACACAAACACCACACAAACAAAAAAACAATTACCACACCCACAAACAGCAAAACACAAACAGGTGCGCAAACACACCGAAACACCTTGACACTGACACCTACTCACACAACCATAGACAACATAACACAGACACAACACACACACCAATCACAACCACATAGAGAAACGTAAACACAAACAGAGCAAGCAACAAACAAGCAACCCCACACGCCCACAAGACACACACACACACACCACACATACCACACACACACACACCCTCACACTCACACTCACACTCACACAACACACAGACGCTGATGCAAACACAAACATATTATGCACACCAAGCAGTAACATACATACCCACAGCAAGCACACACACCAACACAACCACACACAAACACGCACTCACAAACACGAACGCACACACACACACACACACACAGAAAAACAAAAGGACACGTAACAAACACTCAGACAAAAACACGATCAAACACAGAAACAATACACACACACACTGCAGCGTGTTGGAGCTGTATGGGTTTGTGCCTGAGGCTACTCTGTTTGGAGTCATTTCTCAGGTGGAACCACAAGAAACCGTTTTAAACATGCCCGTATGGAGACCATTTGTAGCTGCTTTTGAAACCAGTCAGGCACCATACGCGGCCGATGGATTACGACACCTCCAGGCCTTGTTTCAGGCCGGGAGCCCTCCTTCCATCTACTGTAACCAGCTATAATAATGTCGTTCATGTCACTCCAGAGGCAACAAGGTCCAACCAAGCTGCATCCGAGAACAAATTCGGACACCCTAAGGATCCAAGTCTGCAAGTACCTTGCGAGGATGTCTGATAACTCCCTTCTGGCCTCTTCAGTACATGCTCACAAGGTGAGGTTGGCACTTCCCGCCTTCACCGGGTGGCATGTCCGGTGGCATGTCTGGCACCTCCCCCATGCCTTCGGCACCAGGAGGGGGGTAGTACCAGCCTTCGTCGTCGTACCAACCCTGGCCACCGCGCACTGAAGCCGAGCCAAGTTAAGCCTCTAAAGCAAAGTGGCAATGTAGGAAGTAATTAAAACTGCATAGCAAAGACTCTCATAGTTACTTTGAAGGATAGTAGAGTGCCACTACAGAACGGGAGAAGGGCGCCTTGCCGTTGGTGCATCCATGGAATCCATGCGCGACGGGTACGAGCTGCCCGCGTATTCTTGAGCATGCTTAGGAAAGAAGCGCAAACAAGTGCCAATGAACAATCGGGTCACATCATATTGAAATCAGCTTGCGATTTTCTGCCTGTCATGGATCTCACTTGTTGAACATGAAATCGTTACAATGCTGCTTTTATTCCATTCTGAACTGGCGCACAGTTGTGACACAAGTCTGACGGTCCCGTGCCTCCTCTTCTTCGGTCTCATCACCCTTCCTCGGCTTGGAACCATTCAGACTACAAAGAATTAGGCAAACACCACAGGCCAGAGGTGTAGGCTCTCCCCAAACCGCTCCTCAAAGTTAGTATACAATTCACCATACCTTGTAACTTAGGCAAGCAGGGGTACAACTGTAGAAAAGCCTAAAGCCGCTAACACGTTGTTTCGAATGGGTTTGTGTTTGACAGAGTGCCCTGTCCACCCTGGCTTTACAGTGAGAACAACATCCCTTTGGTTTTAAAGGGAAATCAAAAGGACACCTCTGTGTCCGGTCCGTGTCCACAATTGTGACACATACCAACATGTTACATTCTCTCTGTCAGCGCTTCTGCAACTCCAAGATGGCATCGGCATTGTCTGGCTGCGAGGGGTGCAGCTCCATGCAAAGTGCTTCTTAGGATGATAAGTGCGATAATTTGCCTGTCACAATCTATTTGCAATGCACTGCCTATCAAAAAGTCAACACATTTATTTTGGGCACTCTGACTTCTCTGCAGCCAAGAATCCTCTTCTTCTTTTTCTTCTTCTTCCTCTTCCCCGCAGTAAGCTTTGCCCAAGCCTCCTCCACGTGCTTGCCTTTTTCCTTGTTGACTTTCAGGTGGTCGTCTGCAGCATCAAACACGGCTTCCAGGATCCAATTCGTCGTCACCATCTTTGTGAAGACACGGACGTAAATAATCTTTGTGAGAGCCTTAATCAATTGGAGCGGATCTTGCCTCAGATAGGTAGAGAGACGCGACATCTCTCTTGACCATTGCCAATGGCACACTCGACAAGGACGTGTTTCAGTCACAGTGCTCATCAACATCAAGGTTGGCAAGCACATAGTGCAAACATGCCCCAAGAGCATGCCACCACCCCCGAGCCAAGCACGTTTGAAAGCGTTTTGATTGCCAAGGTTGCAATTTCTTGACGGCCGCGTCCCTTGCACCGCTGGTGTCAATGGTCACGCTCATCCGCGTAGCATACATCGTGTAGAGGGTGTGCGCGACAAACAACCCAAATGCTGCCAGCAGACACATCTTCTTCTGCTTCTTGACCTGATGGAACAAAAACTACACCGTATTCTGGGAGACGCTCTGTGCAAAAATCCGAAAGCTCAATCCAGCCAAATCTGGGCTGGCGCCTTCCGTACCTAAAGAATAAGATAAATCTGACACCGTATACCAACTCATGTCCAAGCCTTGTTGAGGCTCGCGCAACAGTCTCGGCGGGGTAACCTTGACACTCAAACCCGAGTACTTGACGGGCGTTTGTGCGGCAGGCCAGGAGCGCTTTGATTGGCCGAGGCACATTAGCGGTTGGGCAAGAAAGATCGTTGCGATTGGATTCGAAGGGGCTTGCCACTTCTCTTTCTTCTGGCTGTATCGCAGTGAGAGTTTCCGGAACACTGCTGGGGTGTGTGGTCAGCGTGCATGCGGGGCCCACTTTAAGGAAGGCATCAAGAAACAGACAACACAGGGCTGGTTTTGGCCTGCTTGCCGCACATTTTTCGTTGGCGGCTTGAGCATGACGAGGGAGGCTGTGCTTGAAGTCGTTACACGCGAACGGCTAAGCGGAGCTGGCAGCGCTCAATCATTGATGCCCCCCTTCAAGGTTAGGACAGGATCGTGTGGAAATGGCGTTGTCCAAATTCCAGGTGGGGATCAAGAACTATGCACCGATGGCAATGCATGTCGTGCCCCTGACTTGTGAGGGCATTGTATGACCACAACCTTAGAATATCTGCATGCGGCGGGATTGGACCATGGTTGATGCAGGGTCGGAACACGATTTGTGACACATGATTTCTGGGCCAGCGTTTTTGGACTGATGCATCATCAACAAAATCGTCAGCACCAATCAGTGCCAATCAGTCTGAAACAAATTGCACACTTAGTTCAGTGTGACAGCTGAGCGGCATGCCGGAAAAATGACCAGCAGTCTCGTGTGAGACGAGGCCATTGTACACAAGCAAGTGTCACACCTTATAAAGCTCAGCCTGGGGCCCATCCCTTCAAACTTCATTTCAACCTTCAAACTAATCAATCCGAAGCGAACGTATTGGCATCTGAACCACTAAGACACGCAATCAACATCAAGGGGGCCGTACCCACCTAACCTGGCCCACAAAAACCACCCACTTTCACCCAGCAAAGTCAAGTCTGCAAGCAAAACCAGCCATACCGCTTGCCGGGTGGCTCTGTCAACAGCCTTCTCCAGCTTCTTGCGACTCCTCATCCAGAAAGCCCACGTCAAATTGGGCCCAGGACTAACATGGAAACCAAACGGATCTAAGGGAAGTGCGATGTCACTCATCTTTAGCACCACGCAAGTATACAAAGAACAGCATTCCAACAGGGAATTCCACATGCACCTTCTGGCAAGCTCAATTAATCTCTGGTCGGTGAGTTGCATTATGTTCATACTGATACTGCTCCTAGCTTTTGTCCCACTGTAGTTCATTTGTTCAGGGACCGCCGCTATGCATTCTCTGTGAGTGGAAAGCATCAGGCGGAGTGAGGCAAGAAGCATTGGCCTGGCTCTTGCGCTATTGCGCTGCAGTCAAACAGTGGAACCTTTGCAGACTTTCGTGGGATTGACCAATGTTTTGCGTGTTTCCCTTTGCTCACGAAAACTTCTACATATTTCTGGCAGAACAAACATATGTTTCACGTTGCTTGCAAAGCCTTCAACGGACATTCAGGCGGCTGGCTTTTAACTACGTACGGCTTCCTTTATGCACACCACTTGCGCATGACTATTCACCTCTCCTTCATAATGGCAATGCCCCCTCACTATAAATATTCCCTCGGGACACATTCATAAAGGACTTTTCAGGGGGTCTCGAATATTTCTGCATTGGTCCTTGCCTACATAGGGGCAATGGAGTACCCCTTTGCCAGGTTCAAACCATGAAACTCACAAGATCCCATGACGAATGGCAGAAGAATGGGGTGGTTCGAGAGAATGGGCTGCATGAAAGAGGTTTGGGAGGGGAGGGCTGCGGAAACAAGGGTCGGAGCCCCTAACTTTGGGCTACGGGCATGTACGAGGGCCGACTTGTAGACTTGTTTACTAGGGCCTATGAATGCGACGGTGTCAGTGATGGTAGGGGAATGAAATTGCCGTAGCCAAGCAACTAGCAAATTCACCAGGTAAACAAGCAAAGTCTAGATAAACTGGCAAACATGCCAAACCAACAGATTCTCTGCCGACCTCAACTGTCACTGTCATATGAACGATTCTGATTCTGCGTTCTTTTCTAATTGGAGGGCTCCCTCCGTTAAGTCCCGACTAATTGCGATTGCTAGGGGGGGTTCAGGTGTGCAACCCAATTTCCAGGAGTGACAGTCAATTTCTAGGAGTTTTACCTCAAAAACTCGGAGTTTGACAACTCTGCGAATTTTTGTTAAGACCTTCAAACAAGTGGTAGTCTGGGAATTGTACGAAAATGCCCATTCCTTGAAAGATCCAGGCTGCTTCACATTTAGTCGACCATGAAACCCACATATTTTCTGAGACAGCTGAGGTGCTTTATGTCGATGCCGATCTCACCAATGTAGAAGTCCAGGGCGCGCCAGACCGCCAAGCAGCACATGCTCAGACTCAGGAAGGGGCTGCCACCGATCTGGGAGAAAAAGACCAGGACGAACAAGATACCTGACCGAAGGGGACTCTGCTCTTCTGCTTGTCGCACGGAAATAAAGAAACTAGTGCAACATTGAGCTCCGTATTGCATCGATCTTTGAGGTCAGAAGCCGACTGAATCGATGTACGGGTCAGTTTGCGTAGTTTCCTTTCAGTCATGCCACTTCAATATGAGCGCAAGTTTCCATTTTCACCAGGAGCCGGCCTGCATGCGTAGGAAACTGGCGCTTCAAAAGCCAAACATCTGCGATTCCCGTGCGAGAGCACCACTGATGTCACGGTGACTTGTGACGTGATTACTTTCATAGTCATCCTTGCAACAACTGACCAAAATCCAAAGGGGTCTATGACAAACCCTCTGCCTCCGGCGCTTTGCGCACCACCTGCTACCATTGATAGAGAGAGACACGGCGCCGTGCGCTGACTGCTCAGAGGACAGGCCTGTAGACGGGCGACTACTGCTGCTACCGTCGGAACACATAGACCAAAATAAGAGCCAGCGTTGATACAGTGCTGTGTAGGCTGTATTCATTCTACTTTTAGTGCTTTCGCCACGTTTTGCTCGCGCGATGAGCCCTCGGCAGGCATCGCACGCCTCGAAGCGCTCTCACTGCGGCGCCGTGCAAAATCTAAAAGTGTCCGATGAACCCTCTGCAACGATTGCGAAGCGCCCTCGCTGCGAGGCCGTGCAATTTTGCAAGTGAACCCTCCACGCGCTCTTAGTCTGGCGCCGTGCGAATTCATAATAAAGTCCCCAATGAGCCCTGCAAGGAGTGCGTGTGTCAACGTGCCCTCGCCGTGACGAGGTGTGAGTTTCAAAAGTGCCCGATGAGCCCTTGCGGGAATCACTAACTCGAAAACCGCCGGACAAACCTTCTGCGCAAACACCGCGTTGACATAGAAACCATGCCGCGCACCACACTGACAGGAGTGCAGGCGTCTTTGCGTGCGAAGACGTGTGCGTGCATGTTCTGCCATTCGCGTGCGAGCAGGTGTGCAAGCACGCCGCCAAACGTGTGCTCGTGTGGTGCGTATACGTGTTTGCATGTATGCTTGCGTGTGCACGTGTGCGTGCGCAAGTGCGTGCCTGCGTGTGTGTGTGTGTGTGGGTGGGTGTGCGTGTGCAAGTGCGTGTGTGTGTGTGTGTGTGGGTCCGTGCGTGCATGCGTGCGTGCGTGCGTGGACGTGGACGTGGACGTGGACGTGGACGTGGACGTGGACGTGGACGTGGACGTGGACGTGGACGTGGACGTGGACGTGGACGTGGACGTGGACGTGGACGTGGACGTGTGTGTGTGTGTGTGTGTGTGTTTGTGATTGTGATTGTGTTTGTTTGTTTGTCTGTTTGTGTTGTGCGTGTGGGTGTTTGCATGATTTGTGTGTGTGTGTGTGTGTGCGTGTGTTTGTATATGCGCGCGCGCCCATTCGCACGCCTGAGTGCAAAGTGAAATCCAACCGCAATTTGCTAGTACCGCAATGATTTACAACCTGTGAAAAGACCTTTCATCAAGAGACTACATGATCCAATGCATCATTGTCACACTGTGTTCAGAGGGGTATCGTTTCAGTCGCCTATCGTTCTTCCAGGACACCGCAAAAGCACAGTTTTGAATGAAACGCCTTTCCTAAAGTGGTCTATGATACTTCTGAAGTTGCCTCATATGATGACAATCCTACCCCAGGTCATGCACAGGTAGGTGCCATTTGCTTCAATGCGATGAGAAAAAAAACAGAATGGAATCACTTGGGGAGATGCCCAAGTATTGGAATGCGGAAGCTTGGAGGTTGTTCCAAAGCCTGACTTTTCAGAGGGTGAATCTCATAGAGATGTCCATGTGATGAGACACTTGCCACGATGTTCCGGAAACAAACAGGGCGAGCTCATGCGCTTCCAACAGAAAGAAACATGGGTATGGTTGGGGAGAACATTTTCTGATTCATTCCAAGCAGCCTACATCCAACGTCTCAGTCCAACAGGTGCCGTCTGAGCGATTTGGCAGTTCTTCATGCAATCAAATCCTTCATATTCATTCCAGTGCCAGGCAAACTGTTCCCAATGCTACTTCCGGTTCGGAAACCGACATGTCGCTGAAATCTAAAACTGTAACCAACGAGTTCGCAAGTTTTACAAACTAGGCCTTCCATGGCTTTAGACGAGGCCCAGTTGCCAAACTCGAATCCAGTGCAAATTCGCCTCGGCCCCAAAGGGGCCAAGGGCGCTCAGATCTCTTCTCCAAAGAGAATCTTCGCTTTTCCCCTCCCCCAACCCCCAAAATTTTGCTGGGCCGCCCCCACCCCCCCCCACCCATGTCGGCTGGCCCAAAATCCTGTCCGGCGGGCCTTGAAATTTTCTGGGTTCGTCGGCGTCCAGCTCCATGGGTCCATTTTTGTTGAAAATGTGCTGAGAATTGTGAAAATCACTAAAAAATGCTTTTTTGTCCTGAAAAGCATGACCTGCTGCTGGCCAGGCCTGTCTGACGTGTCTGAGACTAGGCTCAGGCCCAGCCCAACCAGCAACCCGCCTGCTGGCCAGGCCTGTCAGCCCAGCCACCCCAGCCTCAGGCCCAAGCTTGTCTGGCAACCCGCCCAAGCACGGCCCTAAGTCACCCAGCCCATCTGAGACTCGCCTCAGGCCAACGACCAGTCTCACGTGTCTGAGACTGGTCTCAAGCTACGCCAGCTACTAAGCCTGTCTGACGTGCCCCAGCCCCTCAGTCCGGTCAGCCCAGGCCGACCTCCTGCTCGCGTCTGGCCCCAAGTCATCCAGCAGGCCCAGCCCCTTCGGCGCAGTCTGAAACACTCTCAAAGTATGCCAGCCTGAGACTAGCCTCAGGCTCAGCCCGCCTGCTGTTCCGCCCAGGCCCCGGCGCATCTCAGGCATGCCAGCCACTAGGCCGGCCCCCAGCCCACCAGCAGGCTCAGCCCAGCGTGCCAAGGTCAGGCCGAGAGCTACGAAGCCTGTCTGACGCCCCTCAGTCCGGCTGCCCAAGCAGCTCAGCCCAGGCTGGCCAGGCCTTGACCTCCTGCTCGCATCTGGCCCCAAGTCATCCAGCAGCCCCAGCCTTTTTGGCGCAGTCTGAGACTGGTCTCAAAGTATTCCAGCCTCAGACTAGCCTCAGGCCCAGTCCCTCAGCCCGCCTGCTGGCGTGTCTTACGTGTCTGCGACTGGCCTCAGGCCCAGCCCAGCCAGCAACTCGCCACCCAGCCTATGAAACAGGCCTTGCCCATCCAGCAACCCGCCCAAGCACAGCTCAGCCCAGCCCGCCCAGCCCAAGTTCCGCAGCGTAGTCCGGCTGCCCGGCAGCTTCGCAGCCTCGTGGCTGAGACTAGCTTCAGGCCCAGCTCAGCCCAGCCTGCCAGCCACTAGGCCGGCCCCCAGTTTGTCTAACGTGTCTGAGACTGGCCTCAGGCCAACAACCAGTCTCAGCTATGCCAGCTACCAAGCCTGTCTGACGTGCCCCAGCCCCCCAGTCCGGCTGCCCAAGCAGCTCTGACCAGGCCTTGACCTCCTGCTCGTCTGGCCCCAAGTCATCCGCCCAGCCCCTTCGGCGTCTCAAGGTATGCCAGCCTGAGACTAGCCTCAGGCCCAGTCCCTCAGCCCGCCTGCTGGCGTGTCTATTGGGGATATTTTCCGGGGTACTCAAGCAAATGGAAAATGGAGGTTTGTATTCCCACCATGTACCTGTCTTGGGCTGAGCAACCGAGCAAGAAATGTATGTCATGGCACGCCGCCAGCCACGTGAAATGGAGGTGCCCAAACACCCAAAGTTGGTCTTGGTTGTTCAGTGACACCAATTATTGTTCCCCTTTTTATGGAGGCCAAGCCCCACTAAAAATGCTCATCCCCAGAAAGAGGTCCTTTTTTTTCCAAGGGCACTGAGCAGCTGAGATAGTCTTGGTTTTGGATTTCAAACCTTCCGAGCAGGACGGCTTCCGAACATCGAACTAGCACGGGCGAACTGGTGCGGTCACAAGCTTTCAGTAGGATTCGGACCTTCCCAACACTGGATTTCGGTGTTCCTGACCCTTCCCTCAAACTAGGCTGGGCCGAGGCGGGCAACGCGAAGCGTTTACAATTACTTCCGCATAAAGGCCATTGCATCCATGACAAGTTTCACAAGCTCCCGCCTGGTAGGGTTACGAAGACCGTAATGGACTGCAAGTACCCGGGCAGACATGATCCTAAGCTGCTGAGCGCCTGCATGCCAGTGTTCGGACTGGCTTTTAACCAGGCCCTCAAGCTGAAGCAATCTGTAGCCCATTTGATCCTGACGTGGCATAACATACTCAAACAGCGTCTGCCGCGAGGCTCTCGAGGGCCTGAGACTTTGTACTGGAGGGATCCGAAGGGAAACAAGCAACCCATGTCTCGAGACGAGGGTAGTGTGTTTCATCAGCAAGTCGACCAGCCACTGCTCCCCCTCCCCCAGCTTTCCAAGCTTTGGCAAAAGGGAAGCGTTGCGGCATACATGCCCTCCTCAAGACATGGAGCTTGACAAGTAGGGGCTTGGCCTGCAGGCCGCGTATGAGAGTTCCCCGCAAAGATGCTTCGAAATGCTTGGTGTCCTACCCATTTTTAGCACACGTTCTAGTGCCGCAACTTGAACGCGTTGTTCCGTTCGTTCCAAGGATGCCCTCTCAGCGGCAAACGAAGACCAAAAACGGAGTATCCCACCCCAAATAGGTTTGTCTCACAAATGACCCAACCCGGCTGAAAACCGTTAACTCACACTCACAGCAAGATAAAGGTCACCTTTTTGTGGTCCTGAAAACTTAAAGGGAGCCCCCCCTCCAAAACGAAAGGACGGGGGGGGCACCAATGGGCGCCGTTCCGCCCAGGCGCGGTAAAGCACCGCTTTCACGTTCTCTACGCCCGCGGCGAGGCCGTCCACCACCCCGATGATCAGCGAGGCCAATGGCAGGCTGTAGTTCACCGCGCAGTACATGCCTCGATTCTCAGGCGACTCAGGTCATTCAACTCAAGTGATCCGTTCAGATAATTCGTTCAGGTGATTCAACTCAGGTGATTCAAGGTGATTGGTTCGGGTGATTCAACTCAGGTGATTCAAGGTGATTGGTTCGGGTGATTCAACTCAGCTGATTCAACCCAGCCGATTCAACTCAGGTGACGCAACTCAGGTGGTTCCTTCGGGTGATTCAACTGGAATTCTTGGCAAATCTAATCACAGGAGGTCAAAGGAAATGGTAAATTATAGTTGGAACTTGGAATTCTGGGCAACTTACAAGAGGCAAAAAGCCGCGGCGAATTGCAGTAGTTCACAAATCTGAAATTGGGAAGCACCAAGGAAGCAGCATTAATCCTAAGCTTCGCTGCAACATTTGGTCAGACCGCAAGCAAAATTCGCCTCGGCCCCAAAGGGGCCAAGGGCGCTCAGATCTCTTCTCCAAAGAGAATCTTCGCTTTTCCCCTCCCCCAACCCCCTCCCCAACCAAAATTTTGCCGGGCCGCCAAAATCCTGTCCGGCGGGCCTTGAAATTTTCGGGGTTCGTCGGCGTCCAGCTCCATGGGTCCATTTTTGTCGAAAATGTGCTGACAATTGACGAAAATCACTAAAAAATGCTTTTTTGTCCAACCGCCCAAGCACGGCCCCAAGTCATCCAGCAAGCCCAGCCCAGCCCAGCCCACTAGGCCGGCCCACGAGCAGGCTCAGCGGTTTGTCTAACGTCTGAGACTGGCCTCAGGCCAACAACCGTCTCACGTGTCTGAGACTGGTCTCAAGCTACGCCAGCTACTAAGCCTGTCTGACGTGCCCCAGCCCCTCAGTCCGGCTAAGCAACTCAGCCCTTCCTGCTCGCGTCTGGCCCCCAGACCCAGCCTGTTTGGCGCAGTCTGACACTGGTCTCCAAACTAGCCTCAGGCCCAGTCCCTCAGCCCGCCTGCTGGCGTCTTACGTGTCTGTGACTGGCCTCAGGCCCAGCCCAGCCAGCAACTCGCCACCCAGCCTCAGGCCCAAGTGTGTATGAAACAGCCATCCAGCAACCCGCCCAAGCACAGCTCAGCCCAGCCCGTAGTCGCTGCCCGCCAGCAACCCACCCTGCCCAGCCCAGGGTCCGGCGCATCTCAGGCATGCCAGCCACCAGGCCGGCCCCCAGCTCCCAGCCCACCAGCAGGCCAGCGTGCCAAGGTCAACACGTGTCTGAGACTGGTCTCAAGCTATGCCAGCTACTGTCTGACGTGCCCTCAGTCCGGCTGCCCAAGCAGCTCAGCCCAGGCTTGGCCTCCTGCTCGCGTCTGGCCCCAAGTCATCCAGCAGCCCCAGCCCCTTCGGCCCAGTCTGAGACTGGTCTGAAAGTATGCCGCTAGCCTCCAGCCCGCCTGCTGGCGTGTCTTACGTGTCTGCGACTGGCCTCACAGCCCAGCCAGCAACTCGACCCAGCCTCAGGCCCAAGTGTGTATGAAACAGGCCTTGCCCATCCAGCAACCCGCCCAAGCACAGCTCAGCCCAGCCCGCCCAGCCCAAGTTCCAGGCGCAACCAGCAGCGTAGTCCGGCTGCCCGGCAGCCAGCAACCCACCCATGGCTTCGCAGCCTCGTGGCTGAGACTAGCTTCAGGCCCAGCCCAACCAGCAACCCACCCCAGCCCAGCCTGCCCAGCCGAGGCCCCGGCGCATCTGAGTGAGGGCATGCCAGCCACTAGGCCGGCCCCCAGCTCCCAGCCCACCAGCAGGCTCAGCCCAGGCCAACGACCAGTCTCACGTGTCTGGGACTGGTCTCAAGCTACGCCAGCTACCAAGCCTGTCTGACGTGCCCCAGCCCCCCAGTCCGGCTGCCCAAGCAGGCTGACCAGGCCTTGACCTCCCCCCAAGCCATCCCTTCGGCGTCTCAAGGTATGCCAGCCTGAGACTAGCCTCAGGCCCAGTCCCTCAGCCCGCCTGCTGGCGTTGGGGATATTTTTCCGGGGTACTTAAGCAAATGGAGGTTTGTATTCCCACCATGTACCTGTCTTGGGCTGAGCAACCGAGCAAGAAATGTATGTCATGGCAAGCCGCCAGCCACGTGAAATGGAGGTGCCCAAACACCCAAAGTTGGTCTTGGTTGTTCAGTGACACCAATTATTGTTCCCCTTTGTATGGAGGACAAGCCCCACTAAAAATGCTCATCCCCAGAAAGAGGTCCTTTTTTTTCCAAGGGCACTGAGCAGCTGAGATAGTCTTGGTTTTGGATTTCAAACCTTCCGAGCAGGACGGCTTCCGAACATCGAACTAGCACGGGCGAACTGGTGCGGTCACAAGCTTTCAGTAGGATTCGGACCTTCCCAACACTGGATTTCGGTGTTCCTGACCCTTCCCGCAAACTAGGCTGGGCCGAGGCGGGCAACGCGAAGCGTTTACAATTATTGCTGAAATTCGATGGATTTGCTGTTTGCAAAACAGATTGGGCCTGGAAATGAAACATGTCAACCATGAAAGCGCGTCGAAAGGCTTCTTTGTTTGAATACAAGCATGCCGGGTTTGTGCTACTTAGCAACCAGCTGAAATGTATTTATTGTTCACCAACATCCAAGTCGCGATGAGCGAACCGAAACTAAGCAAGGTAACGAAGAGACACACGAGGCACCTGTTCAACAAAACACGCGCGACTTGTCTCACCTAGTTGCCCACTGGCCACGTGCGAAAACGGATACTGCTTTTGCTTCATACGCGTGGGGAACCTTCGGGAAAGCCAGAACACCATTAGCACACAAGCAGCACAATTGCATGAACCTCAAGCATCGGCCGAAACATAGGGACTCGATTCTCAGCGTAATGTCTGAATAAGCTCACTGCTGAGGACGGGTTGATCCCATGCCCCTGCTGAAAGGTCTGCTGACACATCAATCTGCTTCATCATGACGTGGCAGGCAGTATCTCAACAGCAGCTGGATTTGAGTGCACTTGCATAAATGGCATAACTAGGAGTCACGTTTATCCTGAGTACTCCTTGTACCGCATGAATAGAACGCTAAAGCTGCTGCTCCATGCTCAGCTCGCAGCAGTCGACATGGAGCTGTCATGTTTTGGGTACCCGTTTTGCCATTTGCAGCACCCATCCCAGAACCCATATCGAGTCCCAAGTATGGCAAGTCTTTCTTTGTCATGATAGGCGGTATCGTCTTCATTTTCATTTGATCAAATGTCATTCTTTCATACTCTTTCTACGTGCTCGCTCATTTAAGCTGCATGCTGAACCAAATCAACCCTTTGACCCCGTTTGCCAAGCATGGCAGGGGGACAGCACGCCTGTTGCTGAAACCATGTTGCAAGACTCCGGGTAGACATCTCCTTGAAGCAACACCCCACTCAATAGATACTCACCAAATACATGGTCCCATCGGGATGATTTGATGTCTTTTAATTCAATTCAACGGCACTTTCACAGGCAATATAGATTTATCTCACTTCTGGCTGAGACAGTTGAGCTGTAGTGCTGACAGCTGTTGTGACCAGGATGTAGCAAAACGCGCACATCTTCATCGCAGCGATGACCAGCGCCTTGAAGGTGCAAGTGGCCTAGGCGTCAATTTTTTGTCGCGTTTGTCCGCGAAATGAAAACATGAGATATTCTGATTGCCAGTATTGCGTCTCGCTTATAGGACCTATCAGAAGATAGATGGGACAAACACTAGTAACCCTTGGACTTTTCCTCATTTGAGGAGAGCCCAACACATAGGTTGACTTAAACTCGGAGGACTACGACTCCAGCACGTTTGCGCCTAACAAACGTGTATCTATCTATACAGATATGTTATGCACATGGGACAGGTGGCGTATGATGGACTAGATGCGAAAACACGTCGCATGCACACTCTTAGACACACACACACACATTCTGAAGGAAAGTGTATGCATGGCACAAAGGTCAACATGGACTGGAAGAAAGCCGACTGCTGTCCTCATTGTACAAGTAAGTCGCATGTGCAGCGGGATGTATGGTGGGTGCAAGATTCATGGCAGAAGTAGACCAGGTCACAATGTCCACGATCGCAGGATCTGGCGATCCTCTTTTGTCAACTGATGTCAACTTCGCTCCGATCCCAGGAAAAATGTGACAATCAACTTGGGCAGCCAAATCGACAATTGAGTATCCTGACCCGGCAACAATGGCTGGAAGCGATATTGGCAACATGTGACGCCGATCTAGATGGGGAAAAAGCACAAGAGCACACAAAGCCCTGAGAAAACAGTTCACTGGTTCAGCAAAAACTGGAAGTGCAGCCTGGCCTGTCATTCTCGCTTCCCGGTCCACGTGAGGAAACCACAAATCTCCAGAGGTGTAGCAGTCATGATCAAATCTTCACTGAAATAATCTCTGAAGCACATGCGAATGCAGCATGCCCAGGTAATTTTATGAGTCGTGAGGCGGAAAAAACACCGACTCCGAACAGTCACACCTGAAGGGGCAGAATGTCTGATGGCCGTCCCCAGCCCAAGCGAGGGAGTCTTGAGCAGCTCCAGCGACTTCTCGCCCATAGCGTGCGCTACCAAGCATGGCCATGCCCATCTTAAGCGGCCGTCCTGTTCCATTCGTGCAAAAGGTGAAGCGGAACGATACAAAGAAGTCCAGGGGTCACCCACCTCCAGACATGTTCCGCCATTTCCCCTCATTGCCTCAAAGGCGGACCCAAAATAACATATGATTGGGTGGTCCGGTCGCAAAACGTGCAATGCTGACAGCCTCCCTTCCCCCCTTTCTTGCCAAGGTTGCTCGTTTGCCGAGGCCGCCCGCCATGGCCCCCATGTCAGGACCGCCCATCTCAAGGAACTGAGCCTGCAAAGCACCCAAATGGAATGATGGCTGCGTGGATCCTGTTCGACCCAAAGCTTTCACAAGGAAAGTACCAAAGAAGCAGGCTCTTACTATCTCTTGCTCCCATCCAGCGGACAGGCTGCGAGTCGGGCGCGAAATTCGTGCGGCGTGATGTGGGATCGGGCGGCTCTGTCTCGGAATTCAGGCGTCGCGGAATGTGGAGTCGGGCGCAACGGAGGCGGAAACGACAAGGGCCAGCCAAGGTCATGAAGCAGCCAATCAACCCGAACAACGCTCAAGCAGACGGACACGGCCGAGCTGGTCGAGCCAACCCAGATCCAAGCCAAGCAAGGCAACCACCACGACCAAACCAACCACGCGACCGAGTCAACCAAGACGAACAGGTCGACCAACACGACAAGACCAACAAGACCAACCAAACCGACCACGCCCAAAGCGATCCAGCCAACCAGACCAACCAACACGACCAAACTGGCCAACACGAGCAAACCGACCAACACAACCAAGTCAGAATGATGAGGAGTGGACGGGAATGGGCGGGTAAAGGTGGGAGAGGACGGGAACGGATGCGAATGGACAGGAATGGACCGGATAAAGCAGAATGGATGGGAGTGGGCGGGACTCGACGGAAGTGGGCGACTCGACGGAAATGGGCGGGAGCGGAAAGGGACGGGTGGGAATGGCTGGGTGGGTGGGGCATGAGGGTAGGACAAGCCCTCCTGGCAGAGTCTAAGTCAGTTGCGTGTTCGTCCCACCATATCCTAGGAAAGGCGATGCACAGGAGGAGCGAGAATCCAAGGTCATAACTACGGCGTGTTAAGACTCCAAGGCAGCGAGAGGAAGGAAGAAGGACGAATGGGAATGGACAGGGGATCGGAGCTGCTGTCTGTGTCTTGGTAGGTGCTTCACCCACGCCACGATGGAATGCGAAGTGGCCTTGCAAACAGTTGTTCAAATCTCCCCTGCCAATTCCATCAGATGACTCCTGTGCGGCACCTTTGTGTCTGCCATTCATCGGGAACTGCTCACTTGTCTAAAGTTCCTAAGTAAGAAATAGCCAGCGGGACCATGACATTGACCAAGCCTAGGAGCCAATCATCTGGGGTCTCCTGCCCGGGGGGTCAGCACCTGAATGATTTGAGTGGAATCTCTGGCTATGGCAGCCGTTGTTGGTCCCCAATCCGGGTCAAAGAGAAAGGCTCAGACATCATCTCAGCGAGGTTCTCTTTTCCATGAGCCAAACGTAGATTCCACACCCACATGCTGAAAAGAATCAAGACCCGCTCCGCAGGACATGACAAACTTGGCAAACACATTCCGGGGCACAACCTGCAAGCGACATGCGCCTCCGCCTCCAGCCTTCCCGCTGCATCCACGGCTGCGGACCCGCGCCTGCCATGCACACGCTGGGGCGAGGAACTGTCAGTAAGTTTGTGACTGGACAACTAGCAAACAGCACAGGAAAAAAAACAACGCAGGAGAAAATACAAGAGGATGACACGATATGATTAACTACGTGCCAGCCAACTGTGAAGTGAAACACGCAGTCAGGGCAGAAGAAACATATATTGCAAATTATGCACGGAACACGACATGCCTAACCACCGCAAGAAGCAGAAGCTAGCCAAACCATGAAAACATGCACAGCCAGTATTTAGGAAGGAAAACGACAAACATATTTGAGCCTCAATTACTCAGAAACTGCCACAAATGCAAATAAAGGCCTGCTCGTGTTCTCAAGAGCCTACCTGCCGAGTCCGATGTCTTCCGTATCTCGTTTCCTCTGGAGGCTCGATGCGCATGCCTCATGAACTTCCCGCGGCTTGGCTTGCTCGACAAGTGGAAGTGATCCTCAGGCGATTGCAGACTGCCAAAGGATCGGAACGGACCACAGCATTTTGCTTGGTCTCCGATTGCAACGGCACTGCAAGTTGGACTTCTGGCATGTGGCATGTTTCTTTTGTCCTTTGCTCACTTGCTGCTTTGAGAGGGCTGGATCAAAGCCTGGCAACTGTCGTCCTGGCTCAACCAAGCAAATAAACAAACGGCCAAAGTACCTTCATAATCCCGTAAACTGAGTTCGCACAGCCACGCCCCTGCAAAAAGGTGTAAACTCAGCAACTTCCCTGGGAGTCCATCAAGCAAAAACCAGCCATGTGGATCCAAGCGATCCATTTGACTAGCGCTCGAGCATTCTAATGGAAGCCTTGGCAAGTAGAATCAGCGACAAGTTTCTTTGCATGTGCCACTAATAGCAATTTTGTTGTCGTGCTGCCAAACTGCAAAAGCATTCCACCACCATTCAGAACTGTGATTCAAGTGGAAATCCTTCGCACAGGGCCGCAAGGAACAAACAAACAACTTAAACGACCCGATCCTAAAGCCAGGATGCGATGTGGCAACGAACACACAGCAACCATGCCGCAAGACAGAGGCTACACACAAAGGAAAATACCTGGAGATACACAGCACACAGGAGGCACAAAGCAAAACGGGTTGCGAGTAGAAAGGTGACGTCCAAGTACTACCCGCAGACCACGACCCAACCAAAACCTAGACCGAATTCCAAACGGCCTCACTGATCCAGCTGACGGCCATGCAACGGCACACCGGGCAAAGGAAAAATCACAGCGTTGGTCGCAGACATGAATACGGACATGGCAAAACACAAGGATTCACGGCAACTCAAACTGCCCTAGCAACAAACATAGAATGCTCCGGAATTCTGGTTTGGCCAATTCCCCCCAAATTTCTATGCTCCCCCAATAGATAGGTGATCCCATCTGCAACAGTGCTTTTGGCTGGCTTCCTCACATGTCCGAATAAGCAACACTCAACAGTGATTGCTCGAGGCTACATGGCTCATACTTTCAGCTTTCAGGTTCGTTCATCAAAATCCAAATGAAAGTTGGGGCAAGCGCCGTCAATTACTAAGAAAACTGATGACCAAAACAGATCATTGAAACTTGCGCACGTGCCTTCAACTCTCTGGATACCATGTTGTGAATGCTATGCCAAGCTAACACTGCCTTTCCTCTCACGCACTCCTTCCTTGCCTAGGAGCGAATTGCAAGTGTGTTGACAAACATGGCACCTTTTTCTGAACAAAGAGATGTGACTGCTGGCAACACAAACAAAACACAAGCTCAGGTGATATCCCCAACAGCATGCGGTGCTCTTGTTTAGCGCTCGCACCACCCCGCAGCCCTCGCAGAACCTGGTGGAACCCTGGTGGAACCCTGGTGGAACCCTGATGAACCCTGGTGGAACCCTCGTATAACCTTACCTCAGGCCACCCCGGAGCCTATCTGGGCTGAGACCCCAAAGAATCCAGCTGTTGGGGAATGATATGGACATGCATCCCAGAAAAGATAGTCTTTGCATGACATCATACGTAATTCCTGTCATGCAGCGCAGCGTTCGCCAATTCAAGCATCCCTTGACCGAGGAGCAGGTAGCGGCCACACGAACTCGGCACCAGGAAGATGCTGAAACGTAGATTTGCCTTGAGAGCGTGCAAAGGCGATTTCTGCAGTGATATGCATTTGGACCATGAGCAAAACAAAAAGCACATTTCAGGACCCCTTGAGAACCGCGCTATCCCCTATGGAAAAGCAGGGACCATGGCAGGGGTTTTGCTCAAGCTGCAAATGCGGTTCGGAAAGCCTCACAAGCTCATTTTATGGGTATGTGTGAAAACAAGGGACCCTCCAAACGGTCACTTTTCATGTGGAGCTTTTTTTGATCGGTGGCCGTGTGGGGGGTTGGCATGCCGCACGAGGAAGGAAACCAATGCTGTTGCTTCATCACTGGACAGTAGCGAGATCCCCATGACGCTCGGTCTTTGTGCCTCCTGGACCATCTGACTGTGCCCGCGTTTTTGATACGACACACAAAACAAAAGAACGCGTAGGGAGCCATAGGGGAGCAACCTGTGCTGCTGAACTGCTCTGCTGACTCTGCAAGAGGTGCTCAAATGTGCTCAAATGTGCTCAACATTCCAGCATGTGGGCGTTCTTGCCAGTGAAAGCGTGGCCTTGCTGCTAGGTAATGACATTCCTCCAAAACAAGGCAAGGGTATGCACATGCAGACCTGAGGCAGCTTGGGTCTGACACTTGAGCTCTAGCAAGTACACGGTACACGGATTCAATTCAACCTTCTCCAAGAAAGAGCCATCACCCCAAATGAGCTCACCACAAAACGCAGGCCTAGATCTGCAGTGAAATACAGCCTTCTCCCTCAGTAGATTGAACCGGCACCCTTAGGTGAATGGCCCGCCTTCACTGCGTTTGCCTGTCACTGGAGTCTCCCCAGTGGCAGCTGAGTTGCTAACGTCAGCGGCTTCCTTCAGTGCCGACCTGGCCACCCTGCTGACCTGATGGCCGAGAGGCGACGCGGTACAGGGCGACCATTTGGCAGGTACTCCGTTCACAACCACAAGCGTGCGGACACATGTCGCATGAGCCAGATAATTCGCAACCTGTAAGGTTAGAAAAACACAAAAAGGCCTGGCTTTTTGTATACCAAGAGAAACCTTGTTCAGCCCGGGCGAAACCGCTTCTCAAGATCGGAACCAAAGCAAGTGAAAAGGCTCATGCCAAGCCTTTCCCTCGCAAGATGCTCGGAACATGCAAAGGCACAAAACGCTGATATGTCCCAATCAAATCGCGAATAGTGATGCAGGGCTTGCACCTCAAGCCATGGGGCTTCAAGCCATCCGTTGGGAACCCAAGGCCCTTCAATCCCTTCAGCGCATCCTGACAATGAGAAAGCTTCCGCCTCATGTCCCGCTTTACATTTCAATCGGTGTTGGACCTGTTGTTGTAAGTGGGGCGTCTATTGAAAGTTTGTTGCTTCACGATCCTGCGAATGTTTGAGGGGTCTTCAAGAGTAGAACGCTTTTGTTGTTGTTTCGAAAGAAAACCCGGGCAACAAAAACACAACGTGTACCTTTGAAGGGTGGTTTATCAGAGTCCAACTCAGAGGCCAAAGTTCTTAGATCTAGGAAATCGAATTTTGCAACTGGTCCCCATCCATCAAATTTAAGACTTCATAAAAACACACGCCCAAACAGTCGCACAAAGGGGTTGCACACAGGAGCCCCTGATCCTGTTTAATAGACTCTTTCGGTTTTCTGTAATGTCAAGCTGCTTTTTCTTCTTGTTGGGGGGGTGGGGGGTGGGGGTGGGGGTGGGGGGTTGGGGAAAATCCTAGATCAAGATCTCAGCCTTTTACTTTCAAAGGGTAGCTCACCCTAAGCTGATGCCAGTACGAGGAATCTGAGATCAAGTCTTGGCAACACTAAATTTACAATTGGCAATACCAAATCAAATATAAGTGTTGGGGGCCCACGCCCAATCCAGACCACCCCCCGTTCCACTAAAGAGGGTCCCCACGACTGTTCGCACTGTTCAAGGAGGGGTCACATTAAAGAAGGTACAACATTAACAAGCGACGTCTGAGGCATGAACAGTTGGCAAACGGGTCGACAATGTCAGCCAATGGGCCGCATGCATTGTGAACGGTGCAGTGAATCAAACCTCTCTAGTCCTTCTCTTTTAAGATCACGGCTTCTACTTTTGAGTGCTGGAAAGATGGCCAGGGTTGATCAGCGGGGAGTCTGGCCTTGGAGCAGAACATTCTTTTCAAACTTGTTAAGCTTCAATTCTACTTGCTTCACTTGGATTTGCGCCGTTTGGAGATTTGGAGCAGCATGGGACTATGGGTGGAATGGCGAACGAATCGGCATCAGATTGGCAGATTCTTTCAGAGGCGAAAAGGGATCTGTTCTATCGGGAGTCTAGTGGGCGCTAATCACGGTTTCGTGTGTTTTGCGGCAAACCTCTTGGATGCCTCTGGAGCAAGCAATTAATCAAAGGTCCGCTAAAGAGAAGTCACCTCCAACGAATTTAGGTCAGAGCCGGCCTATCCAAGGTCCTTTTTAGTCCTTTGTCAGGTTCCCCGTTTCTGGGCCTGAAAATTGTGCTAAACGCCAACTGAGGAATTGAAACAGCAGAAGTCAAGCAGCTCTGTCCGGAATTAGATTGCTTTGTTTAAGGACCTTGTCGACCCCAGGACTGCTCAATAGACACAGCCCGAAAACTCTCCCGCCCGCCTGCGCTGGCGCGTGGCTGATGTTGTTGTATGCCTCGCACGCCGTAGCAAATGGAAGAAGGCTTGAGATGTCCACTCTGTGAACCGGCCCTTCTCTGCCAGCAAAAATGGCCCTCTTTGTTGCTGGCAAAAAAACACAATAAAACACACAAACATGGTGCCTGGCTGAAGCCCTGCACCACCGTGTTCGCTCTGTTTCTGGTCGCCTCCTTGGCTCACATCTCTCGCAGGAATCGCCTAATTTGAAAAGGACAGTGGGGCGAGGCGAACGAACTCACGCCGGCAATCAACGGCGGGTGAGATGATGTTGGATATGTTGGGACACGCTACCCCTCTGGGCAATGGGTGCAAGGCATCACAGCACTCGTGTGCTGAGCCATCTACAGAGCATGAGTTTGGCTTGGCTGGCTGGATTGCTTTGATGCACAGGCTTAGCTTGCCAAATTGTTGAATGCAAGGGAACCGTCGCGATAATGGCAGGAGGCAATAACCAATGCCTTGTTTGGAAGCCAGTGGTCATCGGTTGGTTGGCTAACACTAGGGATCTCTCGTCAATATCTTCAATATCAAACTAAACCCATTCACCGAGGAAAGAGTGCTGAACATGAACCAACAACATATCCACCTCTTTCATGGAACCTGCCAAACGACCCCGTTTATATTCGGGAGAACATGGCTGTTTTCGGGTTGTTTGGCGACGCCTTAGTCATCGTTGTTCTTGGCACATGGCATATGGGTTTGTCTTTAAGTTGGTATTCCTTGGGGGGGTTTGTTTGTCCGGAAACCGCAAGGACACCACCCTTTTCTGGACGGGATCCTCGACTTTTGAAACAAGTCCCAATGCACTTGATGGTGGGCAGCGTTTACGATTAGGGATACAATACCCACAAGACTCCCACCCTCCCAAAGAGCAAAAGATGAGTTTCCCATTCGCTTCCCTTCAAACCAAGCTCAAAAGGGTAGTCGGGGAATCGTCCTGCCTTGATGAGCTTCTGCCTCAAGGACGCCAAGCTAGGATCATCGCTCCGGATGGAGGGACTCCAGTCCTGCATCCAGTTGGGCGTGTTGCCGCCGCCTCAGTCTGGGCGCGCCACTTCAAGGGTTTCTAGATCCCTGTGGGCAACTACAAAGAACCTTCATGGGTCAGGTCGCAAACTCGCCCTTGTGAGGTAAAAAAAAACAAACACCAAAAAACATGTTGATTTCGGGTCAGTGCCTACTTGCCGGCATGTGCTCTTCTCCAAGTCCCTTGGCCATGGAAGCTGCTGTGGCTAGAGCAGCTTGAACCCCCCAAACAAATACATCAATGACAATGGCAACTGTTTGTTTCACAATGGGCACGTTGCCTTTGAACACGTCTGAGATTTCGCGAAGAGCAAGCGACACTTGTTGGTGAAGCGGGCATATCTGGTCCCATGAGGACTAACACTGACCGCCTTGACATAGGTATGATCACATCCAATTCGAGATGCAATAACTTCGCAGGCGCGTAGTATTCATACATGTATGCGTGTATGTACGTGTGCTGTGGGAACATACATACGTGTGTCACACAAACAACCTATGTGCATGCCTGGGTGCATGTGTGTATGCATCTACTTAATATGTTTCTTCTCTTCGGGATCGACACACTCGCAAGATGTTGATTGAGCGCTTGACAACATTGGCCGCGACGTGGCTCCAGGCTTTAGCAGCAAGCAGAAGTGCGCCAAGTAGCAGGACATTGTTGCTCCAACGCAAGATGACCCATCTCCCCAGCCCCGGCGCTGATTCCCAACATGCCCGGATCCTGGAAGGAGGGCTGATAGAGCGAAGCGACCCCGAGCTTTGAATTTCGTGCCTGGTCGCCTTGAAGCAGCGAAGCCGCGTTTTGCGCTCCCACCGCCTTCATGTTGTCTTTGGTGATGTCTCCCTCCTGACACTCACACAACCTGCGTTGCCTCGCGACTGGCCATTGCGGAAAAATGGCTGAATGGAACAATGCATGACAAGATTCTTCCTTAGAAGCCGAGAAAGGGTGCTGCATAACGATTGAACTCTGCAACCTATTTCAAGCAAGCCATTAAGTGTTTCTTCTCAAAGGTGCCCTCACTCCTGATGCTCTGCATGATTTGAAAGAAACCCTTTGGATCTCTGCTCGGCATCTAGCGCATAGCAATCATTTCAATTCAAACATTGCGTGTCACCACCAATCCACAGGTGCGTAAACAATTCAATACCCCTACAGTCTAGAGTTTGCTTGCTGACGGAACATGAGCACATACAACAAAAACATTAAAACAAACATCCACCCCGCACGTTCAGCTGAGAACATCGGCCCGTGGGTTTGAGCTGACTCTAAGACTCGCATGAGCCACTCGGCCTAAGGGCTTCCGTGTACCTTAAAAGAACGACATCCACTAACTTGTCCAGAGACCTGGACATCAATGTTGATCTTTCGGAACGACAAGTTTCTCGGCAAGACAAGGATCATACCAAGCTCAAAATGAAGGCTTGGAACAACTGTTGGCAAAACAGAGCGATTGTGAGACGGAAATGAGACATGGGAGGCCCTGCCTGTACAGCTACAATCAACCCTGTCCAGTGGGCTGCGCAAAAGTCCTGTTCGAAGGGTTCTTCGAAGCCATGGCCAAAAGGTAAACAAGCAGGAAAAGGTTCTCTAGGACCATTGGTCGAAGTTCCGAAGTGAGCCTCAGGAAACATGTGCGATTTTCACCCGAGTCAACAAACCTTTATCGAAGTTCCGTGGTACTGGCTATCCAGCGCCGCGCCTTTTCCGGAAAGTGTCCGAAATTGTATTCCCATGGGCGCACACAACTACCCAAGTATCCTTGTCGTCGCAGTAGGAATCCTCCATAACGTGGGCCTGCCCAAAGAGTGTTGCCAGCATCTGAAGGGCCTTCGGGATGACCCCTGCGTACCTTAGCCATTGGTCAAGCCCTTCCAATATCATCCAAGGCCCGGCACATTGGTTGGTGAACTGCTCCCGCCCTTTCAGCCCAGTACTGCCTTTCAAGCAAAGCGGCCGAATCTCATCCAAACTAGCTGGACTCTTGAAATAAGTTCAAGCTCACAAACTGATCTTTTCTCGAACAGGAAAATGCCTTGCCTGTACATCTTGAGTTTCTTGCGTACCACGGAGGTGATGTCATTATATACCTATAATGATATCATTGCATCTGTACATGTGTATATATATATATGTGTGTATGTATGCATACACATATTCATGTGCAAAGTGACATCCTGCTAATGTTTACAAGTTGATGGGGCCCTTGGAGCAATCAATTGCTTTCCAGGGCTTGCCGCGCTTAAGGGTGTGGAGAGCCCTAATCCGTATGCGACTCGAGTTGAAAGTTACTTGTGATTAACCTCTGGGAAGCGCTGGCAAACTTATCTCTGATATCTTCTGCATGGACGGAGCATGCAAACAAACATGTGGCTCTTAGATGCGTCCTGATTGCCTAACTGACATGTTAAAAGAACCCAACGCAAATTCTGCTGGCAAGCTCTACGCCAGCTGATCAGCTGGTCCAAGACTTGCTGGCTCGCGCTAGTAACTGGAGTCAATTCTTGGCCCTTGCCCGACCATCTGCAAGCAAGTCGCACAGAAGAGGTGAACTGAGGGATTTCGATTGAATGGCCGTCGCTAACATCGGTCATTGAATTCCTGCGCGTGACATGACGTGAGACAACCAGTTTGGTCCGTGGTTGATCGGTTACTTGGTTGCCTAGCTTGCTTGCTGGCTGGACACAACGTGCCAAAATCATTTTCAGTGCTGCTCATGCATCAACCAGTCTTGTCAAGTAGGGCCGCAGCGCTAAACCAATTGCATCCTCATGTCCGAGAGAATGCGGAAGACCCGCCCCAAATCATTTCACTTCCTGAGAACCCATCGAGAAAGAAATCCTTCCAAAGCCCTCCTCTGCCCGCCGAAACACCAGTCAAATCCAACTCCGGTCAAATTCCCCTAGAAACCGGTCAACTTCCCATCTAAAATCCTCTCCAACTCCGCTCAACTCCCATTTGAAACCAGACAAATTTATCAAATCCCCCTAAACACCGTAGAGCGAGCCGGTCAACTTTCCCTCTACCACTACGTTGGAAACAACTTGTGGAACATATAAGCCACTTATTTAACTTATAACCTACTTCTGAAACAGCATTTGTAAGCGCTCTCATCGAAGTCAAGAACGAACTTATAAGTTCACCCTAAGTTACTCGGGCGGGAGCCGCGGCAGTGTCTTTGTCCATAGCGCATTCTCGGCACGGGTTTTGAATTGTGCCATAAACAGAGAATTACCAAAAATCGGAAGGTGTTTTCTTCTAGCGCAGGCAGATCAGTCAAGTCCTGGTCGCATACGGTCCACCAAGCCGGAACTGTACATGTCGGCGCCGACTCGCTCTAACAACCACAACACTTGAAGGCAAACTAAAACACGGTATATACCTCAAAGCCAGCCAAAAGGGGACTGGCCGAAGCGTTTACAATAACAAACTTCCAGCAGCTCGAAAGGCAACCCGCCCCTTCCCATCTGGTTACATAACAGCCAATGAGAGCACGTTCACGTGCAACATTATCATCTACAGTATTGCCAATTCTGGACAACAGCAAGTTTGCGTTGTATGATTTCAACCATCAGTGGACAATTGGATTGCTGGAGTAAAAGGACCTCGCAACTTGCACAGCGCAACTCTTCCCCCAGCGGTGCGGTCCCCATCCACGCTTCGCTGAAGAGGCGGGGTTGCCAATCCTCGGCGCAGCACCGCCCTGAACAAGCCAGCACACCTTCTCAGCATCTTCTGACAGCCAGCTTGCACATGAAGTTGCTAAACCAAGCTCGCATACGGAACACCCGTTACGCGTTCTTGTTAAGACGACAACATGCCTTTCATTGGTAGTAGGGCCATCTGCAACTTAGCCATGATCGCGGGTTGAACAGTCCTACATGCTGCATCACAACTCCCTAAGGATCGTCGTATGTAAAGCTGCTTGCCAACATCATGAAGCTCTTATAGAGGGTGTCACATATATAACTGTCCTCCTTTCCTTGCCCAGGCTTCCGCATAATATCTCCAGCACCAGTTGGCTGCCGGAGATTCGTCGAAGCCTGTCCATGGGTCAAAACGTCATGGCAAGGACACATGAATCACGGACAACATGTTTCTTCCGCCAATTGGCACGGCAAATTGTCTGGAACCCCTACTACTTGAGAGGTGTTTGGATGAGCCGCCATGTTCTCAATGGACAACAACGATATTGTCAATTCACATTCGTGCTTCCCAAGATGAGCAAACGTCATTCAAAGGATGGATCTCAAGAGTATAAAGCTCAAACGTAAGAAGGGCTGTCGCAACCGGCAATACGTCCAAGTCACTCGAGAAGGTTTTGCCCACTAGCCCACTCCGGGGCAAGCCTTCGAGATACAGACAGCAATGCCAAGATAATTATACAAAACATCAAGAATGGCAAATCTCTTAGATGTCATCATATACAAAGAATGCTCAGCGTTGTTGTCGGTGACCTAGAAGAGCAACATCCTGTGGTTTCTGTGCAACGACTTTATTTAAGCCACGCTTGACTCAAAGCGCACTTGCGAGCGAAACATACATCGATCCTGGGAGGGTCGTCTTTCAATCTGTGTTCCTTACCTTTGCCTGCATCCAGCAGGTCTTACGTCAACGCTGGCTCAAAATGGCGCAGTGTTTCCTAAGCTGGCTAAGAAGGATCCTTCATCAAGTATCATTCATAGGTAAGGTCCTTCAACTCGGACGTGAGATCTTACTTGGCCCAATCATGCTCCGGTGCATGGGAAGTTCGTCTGTGAGCCGGGAGGTCAAACTGGGAAGCTCAGTGATGGCTTCAGTTGAACATCCATTTGGGGTTCTGGTTGTGCAGACTGCCTGCCCCGCTGATAGCTTCTGCCTCAGCATCTCTATGGCATGTGAGATTGAAAGACATCTTGATTTGAAGAAGAAGCAGGGCTTGCTGCAATATTTCCAAAGAACTGCTACAAGTTGTCTGTCCAGTCTTAAGCCCTCAGTGTCACAAGGAAGCAATCGATCTGCGTGTAAAATTTGCTGTTTGGACGACTACCAACTTAGTTCTCCGAGACTTTACCTGTGTCCAATTCAGGCATGAGGAGTATCAATGCTGGAGACACTGCAATATGAATTAAGCGCCTCGTGGTTTTAGAAACACACATAATGCTGAAAACAATAGACTGTTGCTATTTGTGCAAACAAACGCGAAAGGACTGCCTAATGAATGCCCCTCAAATCAAAGCAATCTTACATACAGCACGCGTCAGTCGTAGCGACTCCCGGAGATTCCTTCGATGAACACACACACACAAGTAGCACTCGAGCATTAGATGCAGTTTTGTGGATGCGTATAACGGCCGCAAAGTTTTTGTTGAAACTCTATTCCACTTTCGGAGCGGCCACCCCGCTCAACTGGGTGACTAATTGAACTGTTTAGCTGTCTAGTGGTCATTGGCATCTGATGACAGAGAACTATCGCTGTTGACCCTTAGCTTCTTCGCTGATGTGGTTCGTACACTTCAGCCACCGGAGCAAAAGATGAAGAGCGGTAAAAACAAAAACAAAAACCTAAGCTTCACTAAAACCCCACCGCGATTGGAGCCCTCCAATGTGTGAATGCCACAGGAAACGTCCGTCCAAATCCGCTGGTCACTCCTGGCTCCCCGAAGCGTGGAGGCTTCGCCATGGGGTTGCCCAGCGCCGCTGAGAGCTCTGGCCTCAGCCGAGCTGATATCGGGGGACCGGGTGTGGCGCTATGTTTCTGACTTCACTTCTGAAACTGAGACGGCTGTGGTCAAAGTTGCTGCTGTTTGTGTATATATATATATATAACTATATACATATATAATTGTATGTGTGTATATATATATATATATATATATTATGCCCCAGTAAGGGACCAGCTCCCAAATCTGGGGAAGGCATTCCGGCATTCCCAATTCGACCCTACAACCAACCCTCCAGCCACCCTACATCAACACTACCACACCAGCCCTGAACCAACCCTGGACCATCCCTGCATATCCCATGCTAACCCAACCAACCTTATCCAACCATAAACCAACCCCAAAAATTATCCATGGATGGGGAGGGGGCACATTTGGGGAAGAGGTTGGCGTGTTTCCTATACAGAATTTCCTACTACAGATATAGACAAAATATACACACAAAGACACTTCTCAAAATGAGGAACCAAAATGGTTGGCAGCATTTGTAGATCCACAAGGCTTTGGTTGGGGGCACTTGCCCCTCGGCCTTTTTTGAAGGGGGGCAACAGCCAGGCGCTGTGTGGTGGACTCGGGGGGGGCACAAACCTTTTGACACAGCCGTTTCCAGGGATGGTCAAGGTTCTGCTGGAGGCAATCCTTAGAACTATCAGAATACTGAGTGCAATATACAAAAGAAAAGCCTGCCCTATCTTTTTGACCTTGTTCGAAACATGGCGTACATGCGCGTGCCTAGGGACGTCTCGCTGCGTACTTTGCAATCAGCATCCGCATAAGCACCCAGCCAGTGCGTCAAGGACATGATCCTCGAAAGTTATTCATAATTGAAAATGAGTCTTGATTTGCCCTCGGAGCGACGCGCGCACATTTCGCTTCGGGGTCCGGGTTGTTAGAATTCGACCCTCCTGAAAGATTGGGATGGAGAGACTGCTCTGTTTCTCGCACAGTCACCTTGTGGTGGTGGTGCTGCTTTCCTTTGTGGGTTCACAACAACTAGTCATTGGGGGCAATGCATCGAATCCATGCCCCATACATGCAGAAATATCGAGCTCCATACTCTATTATTGTTGCGAAGCACTACGCACAAAGGCGGGCCTTCAGGAAAAAAACACATTCTGCACAGATTGGCAAGGCGTGATCGCAAAGGCCTGCTGTGTCTCGACTTTGCCAACTGCCAAGAAACGCATTCCAAGGAGTGGTCCCCCAGACTGCCAAGGATAAAGGCACTCCGTGCACACACCAGGGCCAAACTGCTGCTGGGATCTACCCGGGCCCGCATACAAGTGGCTCACCCACCTGGCTGGCTGCTTCTGCGAAGACCAGGGAGCTCAGCGGGTCGTGCGCCAGCATGCCGACGATCGAGGCGCATCTGCGCACGGTCAGTGGGTCAGTCGCAGGGTGGGTCAGCCAAGCTGAGGTTGGCTTGGAAAAAGTAGTTGGTCTAACACCTTCCTCCAATACAAACGATTGCAATCAGCCTCCTTCATGAGCAGCAAATGCTACCCATGCCCCAAAATATGACGCTGTCAAATTAGGGCCCCGTGCCACCCCGGCCTTCCTTTCTTTGACTGAAGAACATGCAAAAATTGTGATGCAATTCTCAGTATGTCAAGCATGTTTGTATAGTTCCTTCGATGAACGACATCCAGGGCCATCTCTAGCTTTAAGCAAGATTCTGGAACGAACTGCACTTCAAAGCACTTAACAACCCTTGACGTGACTGCTTCAACCTACCTTCCTCCCTCCCTTACCCTTCCAACAGCAAACAATAAAACTAGGATTAACAGCCATCAAGTAATTCCACGTCAAAGCTGCTTCCTAGCGACGCGACTTGCTTTGGGGAAAGCAAAGACCTCGGTGGAAAGGAAGCCCTGATGTGGTATACTAAATTAGCACCAAACCAAATGAGAATCGAGCAAAGCTCTCCCAAGAAGGAGAAGGGACTCATCGAACCAGCTTGGCTGGTTGGTTGGTTGGCAACATTCTCAGACCGCTGTTGGTCATGCAGCTTGTCAAGGTCACCATTGACCGCAGTGCCGGCCGGCGAGCGCATGCACTTCAAGCTTCTCAGCAAAATTAGCCAAGCACCCGAGCAGAAGGCAAAAAAAAACCCATAAAATAAACACATGCGCCTGCAACAACTCAAAGCAAGGCAAGACATACACACACACACACATCAGTTGTTCGGACTTGGGTACCATAGCCACACTCGATTGTATAAGTATGAAACCACGCAACGTGTTGCATTCAATTTCCAGTCCATGTTAGTAGAAACTCTTGGGGGCTGCACGCCTTCCCCACATACTGCAGGTATATGAATAAAAAGGAAAAGCGAGTAGAAAGGAAAGGGCTGTTGGGGGCTCCATGTTAGTGTTCCTAATTTAGGCTGTTTGCTGTGGTGTCCCGTTGTGCCAGCTAACATGGAACCCACCAAGACCGCCTGAACAGGGCACTTACCATGAGTTCGAGCCTGTTGACCCCTGAGTCCGAGCAGATTGAACGTTTGTCTCATTTGTAAAATGCCTGCTTGCAAGCTTTCTAGACTGCATTCTTTTGACCCGACCAGTTCCATGAGTATAGACGAAGAAATTAGGGAAATCCGGTCTGGGATTGCGGGTGCTCTATGTCTCCCAATAGCTGTGTCGAAGTCAAGTCTGTCCACATTACCCACAGTGCCACATTGCACCCACGAAGATTGCAATACAGCTTGCAAAGGCGCAATTCTGACCAAAAGCACTTGGAGTGCAAACATGTTTCAAAGCTGGAACAGCAACCAACACAAGCTGCTTCGCATCAAACAGCAGAATCGCAGAAATCTTGTAGCGCAATGGTCTTCTGCAATTCCTTTCCACTCAAATTCCATTCTCTAAGCCGCCTGCATGAACCAAATCCGAAAGGATAGATCATGAGGGGTGCGTGGTGACAAAATCAATTCGCTACCCTTGCGCCACCGACTCACCTGTTGCGAAGCAACGCATGCCACTCTGCCACTGCGGTGTGACTAATGCTTATCAAAGGAGTCACCACAAAGGCACTTCTTTGGCGCTTCTGCCAGCCATCGTCTGGCAGAGCCGATAATTTGTCGCGCAACTTGCCAATGGACGCACTGCAGCATCTAAGTCCCGCATCAAAGCAGCTAGAATCTTGACATGCGATTACTCATGTTAGCTGCCAAGCTTTCAAAGTGCGCTGTTGTACTCAAGCACAGGCAGATGTGGTGGTATCTTTGTATGAAGACATTGCAGCGGCAGGACAAGCGTCGGCCGCAAAGAACCCATCCCTTACAGCGTGGCATGCTGCCGAGGCACACATCGCGCTGAAAGTAGTCCACGCGGAAGAAGAAGGCCAGAGGGACTAACAAATAGGGCATGAACGGGCCCATAGTGTTGAAGAACCACCCCAGTCGGGTGAGATCAGAACTCCTTTCGAAGTTGTCTTGTTCTTTCCAGGCACGCATGAAGACAAACACCGCCACCACCTCAGCTGGACCCCTTCTATAAAATAGAAGGGGGAAGAGATGGCTTCTTGCGTGCTTAATTTTTGCAACACCCGACTGAGGAATCTTGAGCAGGGTGTTCCGTGGCCTTCCTAATGCTCTTCTCCTCATGCGCGATGTACACATTTTGCAGACACACTCATGAAGACAGTGCGGCTCCCGAACTTGGGAAGAGACACTGCAACAAACAACTGAGCTTCGAGCACATGTCCGATGCTCAACCATTTTTGACAGCAAGCAGTCACGGTTTTCTCTCAACATAGATTCTTCCACGTAGGTGCCATTGGCACCGTCAACCCCTGGAGCAATTGCACTGGCGACCAACCATTTTTCCGTGTCCTTGCCTGCATCCCTTGTGAAACTGCCCACGTCTGTCCAACAGTCAGCCAGCCGTATGCTGGCATCTTCTGAGATTTGAGGCCCAGTCCCCAGACATCTCCGACAGCGTGTTTGCCAACAGCTCCGCATAAATGAAGCGCCTGAGATGGCGGAGTCGAAACATCTTGGTCAAAGGAAGTTTAGAAGGAACTTCCGTGTTACGGCAACTAATTGAAAGCCAGCTCTCGCTGAGACAGATGAAGAGAAGGAATAAGGCGCGAGAAAATATGTGGTGGGAGTATAGAAACCTGCAAAAAGCATGGCCCCGTGCGTGAATTGGTGTCTCCGGAGAGCCGAAAGCTAGCCTGTTCGCGGCGCCTGGTCGGACCACTCTCGGAGCGCATTCGGAGCGCGTTCGGAGCGCGTTCGGACCATGCTCGGAGCGCGGGCCCATTGGCACGGCAACGCGAAGGTTTCGCCAGGTTTGAATTGCGTGGCAGGCGCAGCACTTTCGCAAGGTCAGGTTCAGATTTCGTGGCACGCGCAGCACTTTCGCAAGGTCAAGTTTTCCCAAGGATTGAATTGCGTGACAGGCGCAGCACTTTCGAAAGGTGAAGTACAGATTTCGTGGCAGGCGCAGCACATTCACAAGGTCAAGTTTTCGCAAGGATTGAATTGCGTGGCAGGCGCAGCACATTCGAAAGGTCAAGTACAGGTTTCGTGGCAGGCGCAGCACTTTCGCGAGGTGCAGTACAGATTTCGTGGCAGTGGCAGTACTTTCGCAAGGTCAAGTACAGATTTCGTGGCAGGCGCAGCACATTCACAAGGTCAAGTTTTCGCAAGGTTTGAATTGCGTGGCAGGCGCAGCACATTCGAAAGGTCAAGTACAGGTTTCGTGGCAGGCGCAGCACTTTCGCGAGGTGCAGTACAGATTTCGTGGCAGTGGCAGTACTTTCGCAAGGTCAAGTACAGATTTCGTGGCAGGCGCGGCACTTTCGCAAGTTTGGGCACAGATAGATAGATAGATAGATAGATAGGTAGATAGATTAGATTAGATAGATAGACAAATAGATTAGATAGAAAGTAGATAGAAAGTAGATAGAAAGTAGATAGATAGACAGATATAGATGAAAGGAGAGAGAGAGATAGATAGATAGAAGGGGAGAGAGAGATAGATAGATAAAGAGATAGATAGATAGATAGATAGATACAGAGGTAGATAGATAGGTAGGTAGATAGATACATCGATTGATCGACAGATTAGATTAGATAGAAAGTAGATAGATAGATAGATTAGAAAGAAAGTAGATAGTCAGAGACAGAGAAAAAGAAAGATAGATAGATAGAATAGATAGATAGATAAAGAAGTATATAGGTAGATAGATAAATAAACAGATTGATCGATAGATCAAAAGAGAGAGGGAGAGAGAGATAGATAGATAGATAGAAAGATGGATAGGTAGATAGATAGAAAGGTAAATTAGATAGAAAGTAGATAGAAAGTAGATAGATAGACGGATAGATAGATAAATAGATAGATAGATAGATAAACAGACTAGATAGAAAGTAGATAGTTAGAGAGAGATAGATAGATAAAAAAGAGATAGATAGATAGATAGATATAAAGAAGTAGATAGGTAGATAGATAGATAGATAGATCGATCGATCGATTAGATTAGATAGAAAGTACATAGACAAATAGATTAGAAAGAAAGTAGATAGTCAGAGAGAGAAACATGCAGATAGATAGATGGATAAATAGATAGATAGATGAAGAAGTAGATAGGTGGATAGATAGATAGATAGATAGATAGAAAAATAGATTGGGTTGATCAGGAGATAGATAGGTAGCTTAAAGAAAGTACATAGAAAGTAGATAGATAGACAGATACATAGATACATAGATGGATAGATAACTAGACAGACTTGATACAAAGTAGATAGTTAGAGAGAGATAGATAGATGAAAAAGAGATAGATAGATAGATAGATAGATGGATAGGTAGATAGATAGGTAGATAAATAAAGAAGTAGATAGGTAGATAGATCGATAGATGGATCGATCGATCGATAGATCAAAAGAGAGAGAGAGATAGATAGATAAAGAGATAGATAGATAGTTAGACAGATAGATAGATAGATAGACAGACTAGATAGAAAGTAGATAGTCAGAGAGAGATAGATAGATAAGAAAGAGATAGATAAATAGATAGATGGATAAGTAGATAGATAGGTAGATAGATAGATAAACAGAGAGATAGATAGATATATAGATGAAGGTAGTACGTGAAGATAGATAGATAAACAGAAGGTAGTACGTGAAGTCCACTTTCGCAGCTGAAATCGCAAGTTTTAAGTACGAGAGTAGTACGTGAAGTCCACTGTCGCAGCTGGGGCTCGAAAATCGCAACCGTTAGGTACGAAAGTAGTACGCGAAGTCAACTTTCGCAGCTGGGGATTGAACATCGCAACTTTTAAGTACGAAAGTAGTACGTGAAGTCCACTTTCGCAGCTGGGGCTCGAAAATCGCAACTTTTAAGTACGAAAGTAGTACGCGAAGTCCACTTTCGCAGCCGGGGCTTGAGAATCGCAACTTTTAAGTACGAAAGTAGTACGCGAAGTCCACTTTCGCAGCCGGGGCTCGAAATCGCAACTTTTAAGTGTCGAAAGTAGTACGCGAAGTCAACTCTCGCAGATGGCTCCAAAATCGCAACTTTCAAGTACGAAAGTAGTACGTGAAGTCCACTTCCGCAGCTGGGGCTCGAGAATCGCAACTTTTAAGTACGAAAGTAGTACGCGAAGTCCACTTTTGCAGCCGGGGCTCGAAATCGCAACTTTTAAGTACGAAAGTAGTACGCGAAGTCAACTCTCGCAGCTGGGGCTTGAAAATCGCAACTTTCAAGTACGAAAGTAGTACGTGAAGTCCACTTTCGCAGCTGGGGCTCGAAAATCGCAACTTTTAAGTACGAAAGTAGTACGCGAAGTAAACTTTGCAGCTGGGGCTCCAAAATCGCAATTTTTCAATACGAAAGTAGTACGTGAAGTCCACTTCCGCAGCTGGGCACGAAAATCGCAACTTTTAAGTGCGAAAGAAAATAGAGAGATAGATACATAGAGAGAGAGAGAGAGATAGATAGAGAGATACATAGATAGATAGATAGATAGACAGATAGAGAGAGAGATAGATAGATAGATAGATAGAGAGAGAGAGAGAGAGATAGAGAGATAGATAGATAGACAGATAGATAGAGAGAGAGATAGATAGATAGATAGATAGACAGATAGATAGATAGATAGATAGATATAGAGATCGATAGATAGATAGATAGATAGATAGATAGATAGATAGATAGATACATAGATAGATAGATAGATAGAGAGAGAGAGAGAGGGAGAGAAATAGATAGATAGATAGATAGATAGATAGGTAGATATATAGACAGATAGATAGGTAGATAGATAGATAGAGAGAGATAGAGAGATAGAAAGAAAGAGAGATAGATAGAGATAGATAGATAGATAGAGAGATAGAAAGTAGATAGTTAGAGAGATAGACAGACAGATAGATAGATAGATGGATAGATAACTAGATCGATAGACAGATAGAGAGATAGATAGAGAGATAGATAGAAAGAGAGATACAGAGAGAGAGAAAGATAGATAGAGAGATAGATAGATAGATAGATAGATAGACAGATAGATAGATAGACAGGTGGATAGATAGATAGATAGATAGATAGATAGATAGATAGATAGATAATACAAAGATAGAGAGATAGGTAGATGTATAGATAGATAAAAGATAGAAAGAGAGATAGAGAGATAGATAGATAGATAGGTAGGTAGGCAAAGAAATAGATAGATAGATAGATAGATAATACAAAGATAGAGAGATAGGTAGATGTATAGATAGATAGATAGATAGATATAAGTAGATAGATAGATAGACAGGTAGATAGAGAGATAGATAGATAGATAGATAGATAGATAGATCGATAGAGAGAGAGAGATAGATAGATAGATAAATAGATCGATAGGGAGAAAGAGAGAGAACGATAGATAGATAGAGCGATAGATCGATAGATAGAGAGAGAGAGAGATAGATAGATAGACACGCGGGAGATAGATGGAGAGAGAGATATAGATAGATAGATAGATAGATAGATAGATAGATAGATAGATAGATAGATAGATAGATAGATAGATAGATAGATAGATAGATTAGATAGATAGATAGATAGATAGATAGATAGATAGATAGATAGATAGACAGATAGATAGATAGATAAAGAAAAGAGGCGGGTAGATGGATATATAGATAGATAGAAAGAGAGAGATAGATAGATAGATAGATAGATAGATAGATCGGTAGATAGCTAGGTAGATAGATAGAGAGAGAGAGAAATAGGTAGAGAGACAAATAGATAGATAGACAGACAGACAAACAGATGGATAGATAGATAGATAGAGCGAGAGATAGATAGATAAATAGATGGAAAGAGAGATAGAGAGATAGATAGATAAATAGGTAGATAGATAGAGAAATAGATAGATATATAGATAGACAGATGGATAGATAATAGATAGATAGATGGATAGATGCAATGATAGAGAGATAGGTAGATTTATAGATAGATAGATAGAGAGATAGATAGATAGATAGATAGAGCAAGATAGATAGAGATAGATAGATAGATAGATACATAAAAAGAGAGATGGGTAGATAGATAGATCGATAGACAGATAGTTAGATAGATAACACGAGAGATAGATAGATAGAGAGATAGATAGATAGACAGATAGATAGAGAGAGAAGAGACAAAAGAAAGAACAGCACCAAAACAAGCAAACGAAGAAAGAAAGACACAAAAAGATAGAAAGAAGGAAAGAAGGGAGGAAGGAAGGAAATAAAAGAAGAAAGGAAGAATGACGGAGAAAAAAGAAACAATGAAAAGGAAGAAGAAGAGAAAAAGAGTCAAGAAAAGAAAGAGAAAGAGAACTAGAGTTTTTATATTTTTGAAACTTCCGCCCACCAGCTTCGCCGGCTCTACTGGTATGTCTCACCATGGCGCACCCATTTTGGTGGCTTTTCCGGCCCGACCAACATGAAATCTGCCTTTGCAGGGGAACACAATGAGGCCCATGAGGCTAATCCAACTGTAAGCATTTTGCGCTTCCTCCACAGAACTGAAAGAAGGGATCCATCTGGCAAAGAATAGTTCAAGAGTCAGATTGTTGTGGGTGCCATGGAAGCTGCCAGGTTTCGGCAGCGGCTGGCGCAAGTCAGATTCATTGCAGCGGGTAGTCCAACCCCAAACACAGGCAGCCAATGAAGGTACCACGCCCCCCCGCACCTTCATGCCACATACAACAAGCCCCATGGATCGACGAAGCTTGCGTGCAGGCTGGACGTCCATTTTCCGAGAGAGATCAAGGGAATCCCGAGACCATCTTCCGGGCTTCTCACCCCCAAAATTGGACCGTCAAAGGGGTATGAAGTGGTGAAGCGGAATTTTGGAGAAGGACCAAGGACAAGCATCCACTGTGATAGAAGCATCCAAATGAGGGCTGTCCTTTGCCGACAAGCTCATATTGCAGGTGCGCATTGAAGGCCTGGAAGCTGGTTGTTTCAACTGGGGCTGCATTACGTTGTTCCCGAAAGCTGAAACGTGAGAATGCGTTGCACAACGCAGTTCGTCCAGGCCAAGCCGCCCCCCCCCCCCTCCGACCGAATGCATCTTTGCATACTGGTCACTTTGAGACATCAAGTTATTCTCACAGGTCTAAACTGAAACGGAACGCAGTAATCCAGGCTTTAGCTACCTGGTTGATGAAGAACCACGTGTTCTTTTTACATGTGGATTCTGGCCTGTCTTTGGCTACACACCCGCCATTCAGCCAGGTTGGCATGTCCCCATCCGCCTTTCAGTCTGGCATTCAGAGAGTACTATGGCTTGGCGGAAACCAAGTTCGACTGAAGAGTAAAGCACCACGCATGACATGGGCACTGCAGATGGGGAGCTCAAAGTATGGCCGAACCATCTCTGGGAACGCATCCAGCTTCACTCGCACGTTTCTCCATGCCTGACGGGAGGCCAACGCACATCGCGAAGAGTGGAGCACATGAGTCACTTGATCATCTTTGTCCTGCTCAAAATTTAATGACTGGTTCTCTTTTCGGGAATCTCTCTTGTCGCTTCACAAACGCTTCGTCACTCTGTCGCTTAGAGTCCTCCTGGCAAACAAGTGGAAGGCCTACTGATATGAGTGATACAAAATACAACCTTCTCATGTCATTATTGACAGGTCATACATAGGTTCCTTTCATGCACACGCATGGGAGCTTGACACTTAGCTTCTTTAAACACCTCAGAAAACAATCCTGCGTCACGCAGCGCTGTGGTTGAGACAAAGGAGGATTAGTAAACCGGGCTGAGAATGGACATATGCACATACTGCAGTGGAATATACAGTAGTATGAACGACAAACGAAATTGCCAGTTGAACATGTGGCTTATCAGCCACATGCATCCCTTGCTTTGTCCGAAAGTAGTATGGGGTTCGGAGCAACTTGACAGGACATGTTCCAACCAAAACCGAAGGCCTGTTTTGAGGTCTCTGAACCCAACGTGTCTAGGTTAGAGACTACCTAAACGCCTCGTTGATCCCGCGAAGAGGAGGCCCCTTGGCTGACTGCGTTTCAAGGGACACAAGGGGAAATCTTCCATAACCAGCGGTTCCGGACTTTAGCAACCATAACCTGGTTTCTGGAGCACGCAGCTGCTTGTTGACTTGAAGCAGACTTCGGGAAGCTCTTTCGCTTCAAACCATACATTCGCGGGTCATTTCGAAGAGTGCATCGCCACAGGAACAGTTCCACAAAGCCCAAAGCATGGAATACTGGCTGGCCAAGGAACCATTTGAAAGTCATTCAGGCTCAGCACAAGCCAAATGAGGGAAGCGGAGCAGCCAACCTCAGTGGCCGGCAGAGGAGGAGGACGAGTGTGAAATATGGTGAAACTCAGTTGTGCTGCTCCCTTTTCTACAGTGTGGGCATGCAATGTCACGACATGCCACACCACGCAAGGTTGCCTGGCAGCCTGAGCAACTGGAAGCTGGGCCTTTGAGAATGAGGCCGCCCGGACTCTCTTTATTATACCCATGTATACCATCTCTCCAGCGGTTGCACGTAGACAGGTGGCTTCCCCAAAGGGGAATTAGTCTTCAAAAGTCCACCTCTCATATTCCATGATTGCTCGGTAAATGTTACTGCTCAAAGTCTATGTTTTCTGTCTGTAGTTCTGTCTTTCGTTTTGCTTTTGTTCGTTCGTTCCTTCTGTCTTCGTTCCGTTGACTCTCTTTTTTATGTGCTTCTGTATTTTCGTGATTCTTTCCGTGTTTATTTTTTTGCTTGTCTTGCTTGCTTGCCTTCTTCCTTCCTTGCTGTTTGTCGTGTTGTGTTCCCCTTTCTGTATTTCTTTATTTCTTTCTTTCTTTGTTTTTTCTTTCTTTCTTTCTTTCTGATTTACTTCTTTATGTCCTCTTTTCGTTGTGTTCTTCTCTTTCTTTGCGTCTTGTCTTGAAAACACTCTTTGCGTCCACAATGACTTTTTGTTGTGTCGCGCGTTGTGTGTTTCCCCCCTTCATGCGTTACAATGTTTCTCTGTTTGCCTGTTTCTCAAGTTATTCTTCCTTTGTTTGTTGGGTTCTCTGTTTGCCTTTGTGTTTGTTTTCTTTTTGGATGCTTGCTTGCTGGTTCTTTCTGCGTTCCTGTCCATCTGTCTGTCTGTTTGTCGTTGTGGCCGCCCGACAGGTTTGGGGTCAATAAACTTGAAGCGACATCCAACCTCCATAACAGGTCGCCCGCCCGCCCGCCGCCAAAGCCGACAGACAGCTGTGACAGAGCCTGTGACGGACAGCTGCGAAGAGCCTGTGAAGACAGATGTGGCGGGGCCCGTGGTGTGACAGTCAGGGTAGTAGCGACAGAGCTTGTGGCAGACAGATGCGACAAATAGCTGTGACAGAGCCTGTCACAAACAGCTGCAACATAGCCTTGACGGACAGACGTGACAAGTAGCTGTGAAAGACCTTCTCACAAAGAGCCGTGACAGAGCTTGTGACGACAAAGCTTGACAAAAAGATGTGACACACAGGTGTGACAAAAAGCCAGTGGCCGGGCCGGACAGCCACGAAAGCGAACAGTTGAGCACGCTTGCAGCGCGCGAAAAGTACATGTCTTAGGCGGGGAGCGTTTGAAGTAAACTAATTTCTGCTTGTATTTCCTTGTTTTTCCTTTCTTCTTTATTTCGGTCATTCTTTATTTCGTTCGTTCTGCGTGGCTTCTTTCATTGTTGACTTTTTTGTGTATTTCCTTGTTTATGTATTTATCCGCCGACATTGCTCGGCATGTCGGGTACCAAGTAGAGGATAGAGGATAGGCAGGGTTTGGGCCCCCCCCACCCTCCCCCACGTATCGCGCCGCAATCTCATGACGTTTGCAGTCAAACACTATTATTGGCCTCCTTCAAGCTGAAAAACAACGGGAAATGAAGCTGCAATGAAGGGAAATGAATCGGACATGAAGGTCAATACAGGGGACATGTGCGGAAATGCAGAACAGTGCAGGGGAGCACTAAAGGGGGACTGACTGGGAAATTCGGGGGAAATGAAGGGAAATGAAGGGGAAATGGCAGGGAAGCGCAGGACATGAAGGAGGGAAAATGATGGGGACAGGAAGCGGAAATGACAGGAAATCAAGGGAAATGCAAGGGAAGTAAAGGGGAACTTGAAGGGGACATGAACGGAAACGAAGGGAGATGTACGAGGAAATGACGGGAAATGAAAAAGAAATGCATGGGGAATACTGGGGAAAAGGACAGGGAAATGAAGGGGAAATTCAATCGAGATGCAAGGGAAATGCAGGGACCATAAAGGGGACATGAGGGTGAAGTGCAGGGAAATGCAAGGACATGCAGGGGACAGGAAGCATAAATGACAGGAAATGAAGGGGAAGTGCAAGGGACACGAAGGGGAACTGAAAGGGAGATGAAGGGGAAAGGAACAAGAAATGAAGGGGAACGAAGCGAAATGAAAGACAGCCAAGGGAAAATGAACGAAGGGAGATGTAGGAGGGAAATGACTGGAAATGAAGGGGACGTGCAAGGGAAAAAAAGGGGAAAAGGGCAGGGAAATGAAGGGAATTTCAAGGAAATGCTAGGGAATTGCAGGGACAACAAAGGAGACGGGGAAATCGTACGGTGTGAAGTGCAGGGAAATGCAAGGACATGCAGGGGACATGAAGCGGAGGGTGCAATGTCGGCAGACTGAGCCGTAGGCTCCAAAGTTTATTTACACAAAAGCAGAAGACAACATACTTGGTTGTTCCTTTCTTCATTTCTGGATTGAATTTGTTTGAACCTTATGTCTGTCTTCTTTCATTCTGTCGTTCTTTCTTGAGTTATTTCTTTGTTATGCATGCATTTATTTGGTTGTTCACTCATTTACTTTGTTCCTTTCTTCTGTATGTCTGCCTTTCTTTCCTTCTTTCGTTGTTCTATTTATGTTTGTGTTCCTTGCTTCGTTCTTCATTTCTTTATGTCATTACTTCCTTCTTTCATTATTTCTTCGTTTCGTTCCTTCATTCCGTTCTTCCCTTCGTCTTTCTTTCTGTCCTTCTTTCTGCCTGTCTTTCTTTCTTTTCTTTTCTTTTCTTTTTGTCTTCGTTTCTTGCTTTCTGTCTCTTTGCTTCAGTTTCCTCTTTCTTTCTTCATTTCTTTGTTTCTTCTCTACTTTCCCTCTCTCTCTCTCTCTCTTACACATGTGCTCACTGCATAGCATGTGCAGCAAAGAAGCCCGGAGTGCATTTTGCCGCCAGAACAGGAAGCGGTCGACAAACTGCGGTTTATCAGGATTTTTGGCTCCTCAGTGCCATGCAAAGATTCAACCATCCTGGCGTATCTTGCAAACCTAAGGAGCTGTCATTGACACAGCAAAGCTTCCCAAGTGGTGCCGTCAACTCAGTTGACAAAGTTGGAAAAACACCTTTGGTTTCCAGGCCCTGAAAGCCGTGCCGAAGGGTCGACATCCCAGCTCCCACGAAAGAAAGGTTCTCAAGCCTTGAAGGCTGACTGAATCCGACACATGAAACAAGCAGGGTGATGATCAGCACCTCCAGAAAGAAAGCTCCGCAGGGGCCAACGCCACGCCTGTTGACAAACTCCCTCCTGTTTCCCTGCAAAGGCGACCGTCTGATTACCCAACCCAACTCCGCTTCCCACTGCGCACTCCTGGCACGAACTTCACGTGTTCGATGGTGTTCTCAGCTGTCAAAAGCTGATACTCTCTCTCTTTCTCTCCCTACTCTTCATGGTGCAGGCGAAAGCCACACACTCCAAGCACAAATGCTTGATCCATTCGTCAGATCAAAGCCTTGACATGATAGCCTTGATGGAAAGTTAACTGTGACACTCTGACACCTGACTCACTCAAGGACCTCTGAGCAACTCCTGTGTGAGCACTGCATGAACTTCTTCCCAACTTGCAGCCGCGTTGCAAAGGCGGTCTTGATGTACAGGAAGGGGTTCCATTTCGATGGCATCTTACATGGAGAGCCCAATCATGGGCATTGCGTTTAGAAGAAATACGGGAGCCTGCTAAACAGGCTGCGGGGCAGGGTCTGAAGTGAGCTCAAACGAAGCACATGAAAAGGCAAGGGCACTAAGCTTGATCCTACCAACTCAAAGGCTTCTTTGCATAACATGCAGTGGGTTGCTTGCAGCTGGAAACGTATTTATTGATCTGGACAAGTTCATATTGATAAGAGACAGGCTTGGACTCAGCCCTACCCCTAACAAGACAAAGCCCCCCTTAAACACTCACATCTGCTTGCTACTTGACCTCTACTAGATGGGGTCGGGGTCTAATGTGAGGCATGCTTTGCTCACCTCGATTGCCTTCGTTCAAACAAGAAACCAAACAGAAATACGCGGGTTCCTTCTCTGCAACATCGGGTCGACACATGAGTCATGAGTAGTCATGCGAGTTGCATCGAATAGCCGCATCAAATAACCATCCGAAAGTAGGATGACTCCGACTCCGACTCCTACAATGGTGCTCCTTCCAAAGCTGGAAACACGATTGCCTTGAATGCGATGGACTGAAGATCTGTTGAAGCCAGTTCCTCAAGGCCAGTAGCAAATCACCAGCCGTTGCTCTGGGCATTTGCGGAGAGCGCTTTGTTCCGGGCAATGTTGCCACAGTACTACTCGGCAAGAAACCGCGCCGTGCACCATCATTTTGGTCCAGTTCCGTCTGGCACGACCAGATTGTACATGCCGCATCTCTTTCCCTTCAAGCGGGACAGCTGCCAAATCTAAACTTGAATCCAGCCCGCTTAGGACCAGCTCATGCTTGGCCTCAAATCTCCTTGAAGGGACAGCATGGCCACAGGCCCCACAAGAGTACATATGTACATAAGCACTATGGGCACTTGAGTCACTTAGTGTGCATGAATATATATATATATATATATATATGTACATATATATATATATATTATGTATTATGCAAATACACATGCATGCATACATATGCATACATACATATGCATGCATATGTGTATATATATATATGTGTGAGCCCAGCAACAAGCGCCCCCTGCACTACCGCCGCTGCCTGGCCAGTGACCTGCAGCTCCCCGACCTTTGACGGTTGGAAGTGAACGTTGGAGGGGGTGGGCTTGAAGTCGACAGCTTGGTTGACGTTGGAAGGGGAGCAAAAATCTATTTTCTAGCAGTTAAGTGGGGATTTCCCACTAAACCACAATAAGCAAAATGTCAGGGTCAACCATGACAGGGTCAACGACTGACTTTGAGCCAGGTGTTCCAGCGGTCGAATGGGTCAACGATTTGACGAATGGTACTCATTGGGTCAACTGGATGAGATTGCCGATATTTCTAGATCGACTAAAATACTATGAAGAGACAAATTGGATAGGAACGGAGTGATGGACGCCAATTTGTCTTGGTGTCATGATCACGGCTTCACTGACTTGTGTTTGCTAAGTTATTCTTGTACTTTGGGTGGAGCCAACAGCTTTTTGCCTCAGATTCGGACCGCCTGGGAGAAGTTCACGGACAGGTTTGAGTGACATGGGACAAGCTGAATGGTTAAAGTTGCCCGTTTCCCGCACATATCAAGGCCGATAACATCTAGCTTCATTTTCATTTGAGTACCGCGAAACCGCCTTAAACCTCAGAACCCTGAAACCATCTCATCCTCACAATAGCAAAACTCATCATCTATCCCCCGAACCGCAAAATGATCACCACGAAATCCCAAAAGGGAATCATCAAATTCCCATGAAAACCCGCCAAGCACTTCCAGTTCCACTGTAGGTGTCAGGCTCCTCCCGCTGTCTGGGAACCCGCCTGCCATTGCAAGGCTCATGAGGATGGCGTGCAAAGCAAACAGAGCAAGGCTCATGAGGATGGCGTGCAAAGCAAACAGAGAAACCAACCAACCAACCAACCAACCGACCAACCAACCAACCAACCAACCAACCAACCAACAAACCAACAAACCAACAAACCAACAAACAAACAAACAAAATAACAAACTAAGTAAACCAAACCAAGCCAAACCAACCAATAAACCAGCTTGCTGGCAAACTATCCAACAAACTCACAAGCTGACTGACTGACCTCGTGGGCTTAGAGCCACAGCAAACGCAGGGCCAGGCCCTTCCGACTTCCGATGCTACACTTTGAGTAGCCAATAAGCAATTTCAATGGAAATCAGCCTGACGTGTCCGAACAAGGCATTGGATAATATGTTTGCTAAATGGATGCATGTCCGCAAATCGCCGGCCATGGCTCTAGACACAACTGGTACTGAATAAGACTGTGGTGTAATGCTCTTTTTGGCTCCATGCGGGTCAGAGTCATAACTCCAGAATCCTCTGCATTTGTGAGCAAATTGCACATGGCTTGATTTTGCTGTGAGGTTCACAACAAAGTAGCACACTCATGCAAGCACTGGGACTGTATGTCTGCAACACATCCCACCGCGGGAAAAGCATTTGCCAAATAGTCTCAAAACAAGCAATCTCCGCAAATGCTTGATGGTTGTGGTTGTTCTGCAGATCCCTGCATTCAGAATCTGTCAACAAAACCTAAAGACTGCCTTTCGTCCATCGCGGTGTGTGCCTTGCGGTCACGCTCTGTTTGGCAGGAACTAGAAGGTGACAGTTCTCAGGCCATGATTAAAAGCTGTTGAACCATGAAAAACTCAAGGGTCATATATTTATCTTTGGACAACTCAGCAGAAGCCAGGCTTCCAGTGGCACCAAACTCAAACGGTGGGCTTTCTCCAAGTTTGAAATACCCCTTGACATCCGCAACTAGCTTCCCACGTAACACATTGGGAGGCAGCAGCCCCGGCCTACAAGTTCAGTGGGCACCGGGGCGCTTTAGTGCCAAACCCCATGTTCCTCCCGAGTGAAGGAAACACCTTGATAAAGCAGATGTCCTCAGCTCGCACCAGTCTGCCCTCTTCCTATGGGCCCAACGATTGGATGGTGACACATGTGCAGGCTGACCAGGTCATGTTTCGACAAGAGCGCATCTCTGGATGCATATCGCCGCTGATACAGCCGAACTCGTTGCCCCTTGCCTCTCCGCCAGACCATGGTGTGCCTTTTGGCGCCTGGGGCGGCTCTTTCAGTTGAACAAAATGATGCACCCTGCCGCTGATGTGGTTCTGGGCTTCCGCCAAGTCGGGGCAACCAGCATTTCAGCTCAGGACCTTCACACTTTGGCTTACCAAGAATGGCCTTTCCTGGTGGTTCGCTGCTAGTTGCAACTGACTATCACCGTGGCAACGGCTTTGCCTTTTGGGCTGAGCTTGAAGGCTACTAGGGATTATGTGTCTCCGTTGCCTTCAGTGTCAGCGAAAGCCATGGAGGATAAAGTTGGCAGATCCACGCAACTGCATCATGTGTCTTCTTTCGAAAAGCAAGCGTGAAGGCTACATTCAGCAAACTCTCATCACATCTCATAGCTACATGACATCAGGCTGGCAATTGATCTTGTGATTTCTCCGCAGTTCTGCTAAATCCTACTGAACTTTGACTACCTGTCCCTTCTCTAAATGGCAGCCGCTTCTGGTGCGCTTCAAGAATCGTCATGCACTGGTTGCGTGGCTGGGGCCCGGTCATCCACAATGGTGTAGGTGACGGGGTTGAACTGGAAGGGCTGCCCCGAGGCGTTGCCCCTGAACGAGGCAGGCACCTTTCCGACTGCTTCAAAGGCTGTGTGCTACTCGTGAACGCGCAACCAGTGCAAATGCCTTTTCATCCAATCCGTTTGTATGAGGAACCACCCAAAAAAGGAAAAGGCGTGGCATCCACTAACAGCTGTGCTTATTGTATGCCCATTTGCACGATAGTGCCTGCAAGTTTTTTTGGAGCACAGGGTGATGCATGTCTTTGGATGATTCTGGACCGTACTCAGAGTGGCTCCCCTTTCAAGGGATCAGTTCTTTTAAGGGCATTCCTCTGAATTTAGCAAGGATTGACTACAACTGTGTGCTTCTCATGCAATGGGAGCAGAACCAACCCATGGAAAGGCTTGTTCTAGGCCAGCGACAGTCTCAAGCGACTCTTTTGACATCCTTGCTAATTGCGCACGCTTCAAGGATAAGCTAAGGAGCGCAGGCAGTTCAGATTTGCGTCGAACTAGATACTAACGAGCACTATTGGTGCAGTTCGGCAGCAAATGGGTGTCCTCAGTGAAAATAGAGAAATACTCTCGGCATTCACAAAAAACACCTTCAGAAGTGAGCCCTGATAGCTGATGGACAGTCATAAAATGTTGATTTCTTGACAGGCACAAGTTGAGGACCCATGCAGATTACTCGGACTTCTTTCGAGCCGGAGTCATCAGAGCGCCGCAGTGTCGCTGACGATGCGACCCTGGGACAAGCGCAGCGTCCGGTCGCAGACTTTGATCAGCTCCTCCTGGTGCGTGACCAAGAGCGTAGTAGCATTGATGTCCTGCCGGGCCAAACCACACACATCCTTTGTGCGTAACAAGTACCCCTCACCCAGATAGAACCTTGTCCCCTTCGGTCCCATTTGGTCCCCGTTCGGACCCCATTCGGTCCCCGTTCAGTCCCCATTCAGTCCCCATACAGTCCCCATTTGGTCCCTTCGGTCGGTCCTCTTTGGTCTTTGTACTGGTTTTATTCATTCTTCGGTCTTCGTGATTCACGCAAAAATAAGTTTCGGAATGATTGACTAGTTTCAAATTGGTTTAGAGATGGCCTGTGTATTGAGTCTAATTGGTTTGAGTGTCATGCCGCCACAACAAGCAACTGCACAACCGTATGCATTAATCACAGCAAACACAACATAACACTAGCGCACAAATAGAATTCCCCCCACATCTAGCACGAACGCAGCACAACAATCGGATCATTGGACACGTGATGACCAGCAAACCGATTTCACGCGAACGGGGCACAGAACAACAATCAAACACATTGGAGCCGACAGTGCATCATCACACCACTTGAACCGCGGAACACAGCATCACGGCATACCTTTTGACAATGACGTGAGCAGGAACAGAAGGCCCAAACAGAAGCTATCACCAGGTCAGCCAGCAAGTCAAGAAAGCTAGGCCAAGCATTTGCATTGACATTCAGTTAGAGTATCTGACAACAATAATACCGCCAGCACGTCAAACAGGTTCACACGCACACGCACGCCTGCGTGCCACACCACACATCAACCCTCTGAAAGGCCACCCAGCAAACTTTGCCCACATCTGGAACTTCATGCAGCATGTTCTTCAAACAATCCCCAGCGCACTTGGCCATTGTTTTGCTCGACTTCACTGCAAAACACTCAACCTTGCGCATCATGGCATCATCATTTTATATAATTGACGACCAAGGCCAGGCCGATGACCACAGTCATCCCTTGCCAGGTGTACAGCAAGGGTAGCTCAAACGATGATTCCCCTGCAAATCAAAGTGGTGCGAACGGATATCGTCCATGCAGTACGCCTTGCCTATTGTCTTGATTTTTTCTGCACCTTGGACAGGTGCCGAACAACCCCAAGGCATCACACGATGCTGCTGACGACCAATGCCGGACTAAGCTCCACTGAATCAGGGTGAAAATAGAAGATGCTTGCCAGAAGCCTCTTGCAATTTGAATTGGAATTACCGTCCCGCCCTTTCCACAAGACAAGACCCTGAGAATGCTTCCGCAAGCCGCTGGGGTCTACGTACCCATGGCATCTGATTTTTAGGGCACCCTTTCTGAGGTGCCAAAGGGAATCAAAGGAGAACCCATAGGGATCAGTGCAAATTGTTGGCGCTCTGGCGCCTGGAACTTCTTCACCAAATGCTGCACTGTAGACAGCGCCGCCTCCTGGCAGTTTCCCCGTACTGACAAAATCAGAGCCAAAGCAATAGCGATTCTCAGTGACTAGGGGCCAAGGATCAAGGGCCATAACCCTCACGGCTCTCCCATGCTACGGCCCATCAGTAATTCTTGGGGTTCTCCAAGGGGAATGAAAAACCGAGCCAATACATCACAACCTTTATATAGGCGGAGAGAATTGCGTGTTGCATGTCCTGCCAACAAAATGATACAACAAAACCATCCCTTCCAGCGGGGCTGCGACGACTTGGCGCTTGGTGGTGACTGTCGATCACCCAACGTCGACAGCGAAGGTCATGCATGTTGAGCCAACCACTGAAGTGACTTATTTCATACAATATGAACGTGTGTGATCATCATCATCGCCACCATCACCATCACCATCACCATCAGCATCACACTCACCATCAGCATCGTCACCGTCCTATCATGATCAGATTCAGCATCATCAGCATCATCATCATCATCATTGCTCACCAAGTGAAGAATGTAGACAAGTGCATATATATATATACATACACACGTAATGGATATGTGGTCACCCTCCCCCCATGGCCCACCTTCTAGCGATGCTTTGCTCCTGCCATTCATATACTTGTGTGATGTGCATGGACTGTATAAACGTACCGTTAATACTCGTGTTTTGAGCACAAGATAACTACACACACGCACACCCTATAACCCCCCCCCCCAAAAAAAAAAAAAGAAGACAAAGGATTCTGTTTCAGAATTAAAGTTTTGCACTATCTAAAAGTATGACCCACATATATATATATATATGATTATATATGTGCAATTAGATACATGTGATGTAGGGATCGCACACACTAAATCAGGTTATGAACAGCAAGCCACCAGGATCGCTTCTTTCGAATCACCCAACAAATGCTGATGAGTTAAGAGCCACATTCTGGGGATGTCTGAAGAGCAGGGACCCCTCAAAATTGTGGCGTCCCTTTCATTTTCTTTTAATGACTTCATAACAGCACATATCTAATGTTAGTTGGGGACCCTTTGGTGGACGTCATTCAAGCGGGACTTATGTCCACCCATCACTTTCAGAGGATCGTCAAGCATATGGGCGCGTTTGGTTCTGAAGGTACCCTTGTTCGGGCAGTTTGAAGGGGAATTCAACCGGAAACCACACCCCTTACGGGCAAATGAAAAGATAGAGGGATTCCAAAAAGGAGGTTGTCCTTTTGGCTTCCCTTTAACCAACCTGAAAAGGGCTCCCTTAAAAGAACATGCACCCAACTATCATTCAACACCTTGACACCTTTATACTGGGTGAATCATTTATACTGGTGGTCATCACTGGTGAGCATCATTTACATGGGGATCTATGTTCATCAGCCATTCTTGAGAGCTTTCTCTAAGTAAACCAAACAACATGTCCCACTAAACAACACCACACACAGACATAGTACATGGCCCCCCCCCAAAAAAAACAACTCCCATATCGAGCACGTCCGGTTCCTGAGGCAAAGCAGCGGTGACCTCATCCAGCAGTGCCGCCTTGGGCCTGCGCAGCAGCGCCCGAGCCGCACACAGCAGCTGGCGTTGCCCGGAGGAGAGCGTCATCACACCTGACGGGAAAGGGCCACTGTTTCGAGTTTGGCTTGCAGATCAAGGGGATTCTACACATTTTGGAAGTCCTGCACATGAGGGCGTATCATATCTGGGCAAAAAATACGATAATTCGCTCTAGACAATGGATTGGATGCGCTTTTTGTGGAATTCAAGGTTCTTCCACCTGTTGGTCCTTCTTCAGTAATCTTGTAGTACTCTTTTAATATTCCACAGGGGTGGGTCCACAAAAGCCAAATCCAAACCGTTTTCTAGATTCGCAAACTGGGAATGAGGAATCAAAATAAAGGGCAGTTGATCATGAGCTCATTTTAGAACCCCAGGTGAGCTCATTAAACTTTGCCCAGATATCATCTGCCCCGAATTCATCTCGATCTCCTGAATTCTTCGTTGGTTTACTTGATGCATCCAGTCTGTAAAACATGGTCCGACTGGTTAATCCATCAATGGGTTTTGGGATCCAGTCTCTTCTCAAATCGTGCATCTGCCATGTATCTCTGGGCTTTGGCTGGGAGGTGACAAATAGAACTGCCATTGTTCACCATAATCGAAAACTGCTGCGTCCCTCACCGCTGCCAAACATCACTGGAGATCACTGGAGTCTCTGGTTCGAGATTCGAATTAGCCAGTCACAAAGGATGCGGAACAAACTGATGACCCACGACTCGGTCGTAAGCGCTTCGAGCGCTACGCGCCTGGGTGGGCCTGGCTGCCGCCCACGGTGCCCTGCACCTTGGCCTCAAGGCCGAGAGAGCCGCAGCTCCGCAGCAGGCCCACCGCCTGAAAGCCACAGAACTGAGCCAACGGGAAATGGAGGAAAACCACACAAGTCACATACTTTTTGAGCAAGCCTCGCGCACTAGTAGTGCTCTTGATGTGGTGACAGTGGCATGGTACATAGTTGTGGGAAGGGGCGAGCCGGGCATGAAAAACATTGGCAATCGTTATTTCAGGGTTGGATCACACATCATTGAAACGGGTGTTTCCATGAAAGGAACCTGCGCGATGCTTGAAGGCTGAGATTGCAACGAGTCACAGCAAGATAAACGTGGTGAAGTCATGGGTGCTTCAGGTGAAGTGGATGTCCTCCGTTCTTGAACTCTTGCCCTGGTTCGGACCATTGCACGTCGGCGCAGCTCTGTTGATACGAAACGAAACCAACACACATAGACCAAACGTTCAAATTATGCATGGTTGAGCTTTGAATCCATTCAACTTGGGTTGCAACGTTGTTGTGCTCATCAAAAGAAAGGGATGATGACAAGTTGTGCGGTTGGAAATGCTCATCTTCAAGTCGCAGGGCATGTTTCCTTCCCTTGAAACATCGCAACAACATATATATATATATATATCTATAGGTATGAATTGCAATGCCGAGTTGATCATTCAAGCAACCCTTGACA
>CAUJNA010003312.1:232500-315000 GCA_963377175.1 Effrenium voratum
GCTAGACTCATCTCCCACTGACCTGACAAATATGATTAAAATAAAATCCACGCCATGTGGATGCTGAATGAAGGCTGAATGTATACAGTAAAATCACAAGGTTCTTGAATCCATCACTACTCGAGAAAGTAAAGCCACCTCAAAGCTTCCTCCCGGATTATCTTGAATTCAAGATTCCATTCTAGTCCTGGGAATACATCTTGAATCGCGAATCCAACGCGCTTCAAAGCTCTTGAGCGCATCTGGAGTAGTTCTGGAGTCCAAATTCGGCTGAGAATCTCCGAGTTCCCCGATGCAAACAATCCAGCATTTCAAGAAACTCCTGGTGCTAGGATTGACAGAAGGCATATTGTGAAAAGAAGGACCATAAGCTACAAAGTAGGCGCCCCTCTGGAAAGAATCGCATCATCATGTTTGTTCTGCCAATAAGTTGCCCCAACCAGTTTAACGTCTTTTGCGTGTACCGCGTCAAAATGACTCAGCCAGCCCCCACGCAAGCCAGATGCAAAATTGACAGCAGCAGTGAGGATTTCCCAGCTCCAGTTCCTGAGACAGGTCTGGTGCTGCTGGCACCCACTTGCTCGAAGTCCTAAACCCGAAGTCCTATACATCACATGGTCTTGCACACCCTCCTGGCAACTAGCAGGAAACATAAATGAACATCGCTATGGAAAAGTGTTGGGTTTATGCTACCGCGTGGAGTGTTGTCCCTAGAGCCACAGTTCACTGATCTAGCAACAGGAAAGCAGAGCTTCAGACTATTTATCTCAGTTTGCCGAGATTGTCCTCAAGTTGATTTGGGAACTAGGGGTTTGCTGGCTGGGCTTGTGTTCCGAACACTCAGTACAACCAAGCTACTACAACTGGGGTCAAACTCTCAAGCTTTGAAATTACCCAAAGGGACGCCAACAGGAGATGGGTCATTTGTTGTTTCCCAGACGTGTTTGGCACCCAGCCAGTTTTGGTGCAATGTGTGCGTGTGTGTGGGTGATTCTCATCTAGGAAATGTGGGAGATGCGAGGTCACACACGAAAAGTAATCGGACGGCACTGTGGAAATGTGTACATCTTAATCAACCTCATTGCAGTTTATTAATAGGGGGTGTCCCTGGGATTAGTGGGGAATCATCACTTTTGGAGGGGAACCAATTCAGCATTTTGTGTGTGTGTTGTTGTTTCTGAGGGTACCCCTGTTTAGGTTGGTTAAAAAAGAAGCCAAAAGCAACACAGACATCAATTTGGCGGAGGGGTCTCCCTACTTTGACACATTTGATAGCACTTGCGCAAATTACGAGTTTCAACAGACCCCGGTGAAAGGGGAGGGTCATCTTTGGTTGGAACCTACGGTCAATTTGTTTTGCTGATGTTGTTTTTGGGTGGAGTCCCCGGATTAATTCATAACCCTACCCTATGAAGTTTCGAGGCGGGTCAAAGCAAGAAGCGCTGCTTAAGGGCAAGCTTTCTGTGGGTATGTTTTCGATATTTTCCACCACAAGCTCCCACGACTTTAGACTCAGTTACACTCACGAAAACGTGTTGACGGATTTTGCGACAGGCCATGTTTGTGCATTCTTCTTCAGCCTGCAAATCTGGCCCGTTTGCTGCGCAACAAACGGCTTCCGCATCTGACAAGGCAGCTCCCAACGATTGCTATCGTGCGTTGCTTAACTTTATCGTTTGCATCCAACGTTCTTTTCTAAGCCACACGAACACTAAACTTAATTCAACGTTTTTCTACACCACAATCTCACTTAAACAACAGCGCTCTCTTCGATCCAGCATTCATTTCAGCGGACCTTGTCCATGCCTGTGGGCCATGCGGACCCCTCCAAATTCCACGCGGCAAACTTGATGTTGCTACCCTTCGGAAACGGACCGACACCTTGACAAACACCCGTTTACTCTCCAAAAGCGTTAATAGTTCGCGTCCAACGCTCACATAAGAAACAGAAAAGGCGGCTTAGAGCAATGAGGCCGCAACCTAATGGGGTCATGGATGTTCTTGGCTGATGCGTCTGCATTCAACAATGTTCGCCAAGTGTCAAGCCTTACACAGAAAATTAGAAACAACATATGAGCGGTATTCCAGAATTCAGTTGAGCTACCCAATGGACACCCGCCCTTGTTTGCGCAGCCGTGCCACTGGGAACCTCATAGACACCAACACTTGAAAGCAGGCCCATGTAGCCTGCTAATGCTAAGCACCTCATGCTTGGTCTGTCCACAACAATTTTGCCGGTTCCCTTCAGACCGCTTTGGGACCTTCTAAAACCCAAGCCCCACTGTTTAGATTTGTATGTCCAACCCCCCTTCCAAGACCCATGTCGCGCGACCCAAAACTGCTCCAGTCTCAAGCCCCTCTTCGGCCAGGCCCAAGCCCCCGCCCAGTCAACAATCAAATCCCAACTGGAGAAGCAGTGAAAATTGTCTCTGGAAACCAGACCGGCCTTTAAAAACCGGTCCAAATTCAGGAAACGGGTCAGATTTTGCCTAAAGGCTAGTCATATGCCTCTACAAGCCGGTCACATTTCCCCCCAAAAACCGGCCCTAGAAACCGGTCAAACTCCTTACGTCTTCCCTCAGACCTCACTTGGGCCCCAGTCCACTGCCCCTCTGTGGCTCTCTGACTGCAGCTCTCTTTCTATCTAGCCGTGCAAGCCATGTGGAAACGCGCGAACATGCACCCACTCTCTATCTTGGAAACCAGCTCGTGCGTTTCGGTGCCGACTCACTCACTGAAACAAACACAACGCTTCAAGGCAAACCAAAACACAATACCAAAGCCAGCCAAAACATTGTGGTCGAGGCGGGCAAAGCGCTTACAATAAGGTGGCCGGCCAACCATGTCATTCAAGCATATGTAAGCATATGTATATATATATAATACACCTGCAGGACAACATCGCCTCGGCGAATATGCATATATATATATATATATATGGATTCTCTGGGCATAGTAGGAATACATACTACATTTATATGTATATGTTACACACATAATGTGCTAATATATAATATACTTATATCTATATGTGATACCATATCATCTCACCTCCTACTAAAAAAGGAAAGCCCTGGGACCCAATGGACTTGCGGATGCCTCTCGCCAAGGCACTGCCCACAACTGCAACGGCCTCCCCGGCAGCCAGGCGGAGGTTCACTCCCTCCTCGGCGAGGGAAGGGCCCAAGACCCATCGACACCCAAACCGCAATTCCCAGTTGGTTGGTTGGTTGGTTGGTTGGTTGGTTGGTTGGTTGGTTGGTTGGTTGGTTGGTTGGTTAATCGGTTGGCTGGTTAGATAGTGGTTAGATGGTTGGTTTGTTGGTTGGTTGGTTGGTCAGTCAGTCAGCCAGTCAATCAGTCAGTCAGTCAGTCAGGCAGGCAGGCAGGCAGTTTACTTTAGTTTAATTTGGTGTAGCATAGTTTAGGTTAGTTTCGCTATGATTTTGATGGAATACACAGCCAACTACAGTAATATGTGTGTGATGTTGTTGGATTGTTTTTCAGGCACCAAAAGGAAGACTGAAATCCATGTGTGGAATCACCCATTTCACACATAGCCACTTGGCTGTAACAACATGGCTAAGAACATGGGTAAAAGGTCACATAGGCCTTACTCCTATAAGACCAGGCAAGGCAGTAGAGCCGCCTAGTAAAATGGCCAATGGGGGGTTTGGGTGTTGACTTGTGTTAGAGGTGAGGGGTTGATCCACAAATATAATATAATATATGGATCTAGGCAGTTGAACAATGCGCAAATCTTTGCTACAACATATTCCAGGGATATTTTGCTCATATAGGGATCCGGCAAAGTCGTGCCGAAGTCATGCCTTTGACAGACACACACATGCAGAATTGGATTCGCAGTTCTGAAATGCCATGCCGAAGTCATGGCTTTCGACCTTCGCCTCGCGTAAAGAAGCCACAGCTGGGAAACTGTTACAAGGGAACGACATGGAACGCAGCATATGGCATATTTACAGAATTTACAGTCACAGGCTTCGGGTTTGAAACAATCACGAACAGCCCTGATGTCTCACAAACACTCTGCCACGTTTCCCTCAATCTGCCCCTTGAGGCCTGCAAAAGGAAACACCTGTCATGGGAATCCCAGCAGTGCAGAAAGGCGGAGTTCATGCCAGCTGCGCTTCTATGCTTTCGATTGGACAAGGCACGACTTCTTCGAAACCTAACTCAAGCGCGACTTTGTCAATTTCCCTGCAGTCTGCGGGACAATGCTTCTGTATCAAAGACATCTTTTCAAAGGCTGGGGCCCCAGGTTCTGACTTACCAAACATCCACAGGTTTCAGCAAGGCTAAGCGGATAGAACACAAGTGAAACACATGAACAGAATCAAAGAAGCCTGGCGGACACTGATTCCCATGAACACAGCCTAGCCAGCGGAAGGCATGCCTTCAACTAAACCCCTTGACGGGGGAACAAGCCGCCGAAGAGTTGCTCCCAGTCGCCCTAATGCCCGGCATTCACCTCTTTTTGACCCCGGAAGCCATATTGCCATAGTTGTTCGCGATACTATGATATCTCCCTCCAAGCCACAGTAGCCGCTTGCTTCTCGAAACTTTTATCAAACATCGAAGCTAAAACCTCAGAGCAAACTGAGCAAACTCCAACTAAAACCAAAGGGAACCCACAACAAAAAAGCAATCAACTGGGAGGAATCCTCGCTTTGACACACGGCCAAATGCACCTGACATGCGCACTTTGGGTGACAAGATGCCAGCGCTGGGGCAAGGTGGGGCCGATAGCGCACAGCCACATTCACCAGCTCGAGACCTGGCCATCAAGGAGGTTTCCGGAGCCAGGGACGCCCTCCAGGTGTTGGGCTTCCTTTTGGTGTCCCTCAAAGCCATCAACAAAAGGTGCAGCATTCAAATGGATCTAGAACTATCCGAGCGCCCAAAACCATTGACCCTTCGATGCACACTTCGCCTGTGCCCTCTCTGCTGTGGCTGCCCTGCAGTGCTGCGGGGCTGGGACTTCCTTTTCGCGCGTACTCGCAAAGCCGCTCGATGGAGACCAGCTGCATCCTTGGACAATGGGCCACGATTAGACCCCCTGCAATAGGTGAACTTGCTACTGGTTGAAAGGAAGTGGAAAGCCAAACAGGCAAGCCGTACAAAACGTACGCAAGGTCTGGCAATGAATGTTCAATCCTACTATGGATTCATGAAATCCTGCACATCTTCACCTTTTGGAAACCATGTGAAACCATTGTCATTCTTCTAGGGTTTCTTAGGTGGGGCAGGATTTCATCCATCCACAGCATAGAAATGGACCCAGGGGAACCAACAGGTAAACTTGGTCAATGTTCAACCTTAAGCCTAGGAGATCTAAGTGTTGTATATCTTCCTTTTAGTAGCAAGCCTTGACCCAGGGAACTCGGAAAAAGTCTTCTGGGAGGCTCCATCGATACACTGCACGTTCATTTTTCTCGGAACTTCGAGTGAAAACACCGAAGATTTGTTGTGTTTCGGCGCAGGGCAGCCAAGGCCCAGTCCAGATATTACACGACCACACGCCGGGATTCTCAGTCTGGGTTCGCAGTATGTACATATTGATATACTGTATTTATCACACTACCAACTGCGGAACGCACAAGACTCATTGCATGGGTCAACACGTGGGTCTCTCTTTGCTTCTGTCCAAGGCTAGGCTTAGGCACGTTGCTTCTTCTTGACACGCGAAAAAGAAAGAGCAGACTATCCATCGACCTTGCGAGTAATTCCGTTCATCTGCGAAAGGGACATCTTTGGTGCTCCCGTATCAAGTTGATATCCAGCACTGTGACAGCCTGAACCCTTATCTTGCCAAGTAGCTGAGCGGCGTCTTTCGACCAGGGTCACTGGGAAACTAGGAAAGTGTCATGCTGAGAACCCACATGATAGGCCAAGGAGGATGGGGGGTAGCGCTGTAGGGATGCAGGCAGCACCTATTCGCAGAAGGCTCCTACTGATCATTAAGGGTTGGGAAGGACTGGGGGGGGTTCAAAAAGACAAGGATCAAGGGGCATAGCTTAGACCTACCTTTCTTTCGGAATTTGCAGCCATCACATTCCTAGGATCAACCCAAGGTTCAGGAATCGCAGAGGAAACCATGGAGTTCTCCTTCTCAATATGGCCGCAGGACGCAACTCCTTTGGTAGGATTACTTTGTTAAACGCTCGTACTGGTTTCCCTCGGACTCGTGCAAAATTGTGGCAAGCAATACTTAGGCCACCTTTGTGATTGCCTGCCAAACAAATAGTAAACCAGGCTCACTACAAGGCGGGGTTTTCTCTGCTCCGAACTCCAATCTGCGTTCTGACTGCTGCGAGGAATCTCCATATCCGAGAAGTTCATGACGAACTGCTGCACAACGGCTGACACCTGACCAACATGCAGTGGCCAAGCAGTGCCCAACAAGGCGCTGTGAGACTTGCACCCAGTACGTATACATTTATATGTATAATATATTTATATATATATATATACACAAATGCGTATGTACATATATATATATATAATGCGAGTGAGTGTAAATGCCAAGGATCCTGATTCAACAACATGAACAACGCGGGCCGTCTGACCACAAGTCATGATATTCAGGCATGGAGAAGACTGGCAGTCGCGGACGTCGCTGTGGCAGCAATGAGGTTGAGTTCGTATAACCTTTGGGCAAACACATTAAGCTTGAGCTTCACACTGTGCTTGCACGACCAGGAATGAGACGGGTGCGAGAGCCTTATACAACCTATGCTCAGAATGGTATCACTTAAAAGTCCACCGCAAGTTGCTGGAACAACAGGTTGAAACTTTTGATTGAAGGAACACACATGGACAGAACAGGGAAAGCAAACCCATTTGAGGGGACCCCGAAGAACTGTAGTCCTGTCAGGCGGCGGTGGGCACTTGGTTGCAAAGTGTGCATTTTGCCCTTGCTTGACGGAAAAACACGGACCCTCCTCAAATATAATTTGGAACTTATGGGGTGGGCATTTCCTCACAACGGGGAGCAAAAAGTAACCCTTTTTGGCCGGCTGCAGCAACAAACTTTTGGTTTGTCTTGGATTCATTTGTCCCTTTGGCTGCACCGGATCATCATGGGGATATGTTGATATGAGCCCATATGGGGCGAACCGGCAAACGGTCTTAATTCGGGCACGGTTCGGATCTTTAGTGGCCTTTGAAGTTAAAAAGGGTCGTCGCATCATGTCCCACCCTGCGGGATAGACAAATCCGAATTGAAGCTCAAGTACCATTTTGGACCCGAGGGAAACTCCCACAATTCACCAACTGGACACAACTGATCAAGACAAACACCTTCACTCTGAGTGAGCTTGCTTCAAGTGTTCAATCGTTTGTCCAGAGACGCTGCATTTTCGTGGGCCTCGCTGCTGTAGTTGATGGAAAAGCCGACCAGTGCAGCACTGCGCATGGCGATGACGCCGTAGTACTGCAGCACCTGGCCCGCGAGCGGCTCTCCAAATGGGACCCGCAGGTGGCCTTTAAAGCAGGTGACCGGTGAAACACCGAAGGTTTCAAATGTCTCACCCGAGGCCGAATGGATGCAAAGAATCCCTTCTGTTTCCAGAAAAAGAAAAAAAAACATACAAAAACCTACCACACACTGGAAAGCAGATTCAATGTCTTCCTTCGCCAGCTTGACGCGCGTGTTGCATACTGGTGTCTTTGAGGTCCGACCCGATGCCAGGAACCAACACTTTGGCCAAGGCACATGTGCAAATATGGGTGTGGCTCAAAATTAAACAGGAGGGGTTACGCGATTTTGGTCCATGTTTCCACTTATCAGGGTTCCATTTTGGTACCGTTTTTTTGTGCCCACAGCCATATGATTACAGCACTTAGAAGGACCACTGAGAAAACCTGCCACCCATCTTCGTCAGGGCTGCACAACGGGCGTCGGCATGCAGAGAGTCCGCACCGCCCAGTTGAGTGTATTTGTAGGCGTTTCCGTTTCTCGCATTTTGTGAACTCAACCACTTCGCGGCACACAGGAATGTCCTTGGGAGCACCATACTAGCTTGCATGTGCCTGTAGACTATCCAGAATCCCATTACAAAGTCCAGCCTTCATTCCAGGCTCAAAAAATCGAACCACATGTCCCCTTGGGACAGAAGAAACCGCATGGCGCCGTAACTACGCAGGTCTCAGGACGCCTGAGAGGCGCAAGCAATCCCATGCCAGGCACGCTGGTTGGAGCTGATTGAAGGTGCTGAGGAGGAATCCCACCAGGCCCATGCGCCTCCGCCATTCCCACAGCTTCTCTGTCTTTCGAAAAAATGGTTTCGAGCAACAAGGAATGAAGTACAAGGAAACAAAGCAGACTGGGCCGTCCCTCTTTTCGTGCTTCACGGCTCCTAGGCTGACAAAAGGCCATCATGTTTTCTTGTGATACACATTGTTTTGTCAAAGGCAAATGCCTGGCAGAACTTTGTGAAGAACAATGCCCTCACTGAGCAAGTTACAATCTTGGATTGAAGCCTTCCAACCTGGGTGCAGCCTGTGAATCGGTGAAAGCCTCCCTGCTGGGCCATCGCCACGTGGCAACGATCGACAAATGTCACGTCCAAACGCCATTTTGGAGGCAACAGCCCCTAAAAAGTGAAGGCAAGACAAACACAACAGCACTGTTTGTAGGCTGAAACCGGCAATTAGAACAACGCATGAACCCATCTTCAAAGAATAAATGTAGAGCCCAAAGGACCAGGCGAAACCAGGTGAACTTTTTGGGTTAGGACTCAGCGAGCTTTCCCGAGCTCCGGGCAGGCCGATCCATTGTCCCAAGGTCCTCAGCGCGAATTGTGAGCCCTTGGCCCGCGCAGAAACTCCGACTCTCCACATGACATGCCCTCGCAAGCTGGTTTCCTTGTTGGCTTGCCTTTACACCAACCGGAAGGGTGCCAACAACAAAAAAACACCCGAATCCGTTTAATCACACAAGAAATGAAATGATGAATTTGCTCGACGTTTACCACTTGGGAGCAGCCTGGCAACGGATGCAACGGATACATGGCTCAAATTTCCAGCGCTGGGGTCTCCCAAGACCCAAATAATGCTTTAGCTCAATGAACACAACTGGGCATCTCACCCAAACACAACCGGCAACATGCCTTGGAGAACGCATTTGTCCTTTCAGGATGACACACTTTCCACAAATTGACGCAAACGCAAACGAGATGAGCCATGTGCGGCCTGCGCATGATGACCAGGCGAAGGCTATCAGAGAATACCCTCCATCCACCAGGTGGCCGTCTTTTGATGACTTGGCTCCCAGTGAAGGCACGAAAAGGACATGCTTGTTTGGTTTTCGCACAAGAGGCTAACAGATACCAGCAAGTGATGGATACCTTGTGTTTGTTGGCTGGATGAACGTGCCATGTGACAGCTCAACCTTGGCATTTGTTTTGCTGAATCACGCAGAGCATGCGATATGTGCCAGTGAGTCAATAGCCAGTAAACACATTCCTCAAACTCTCAATTGAACCGTAGCCTGTGGCTATTATTTTGTCTTCTCACCTTGACAAATAGTTATTCTATGACATCGGACGCCAAAAGATGCACGCTTTGCTGGGTTCGCGCATGTTATTTGGCAGCTGTAGTGCGTTTGGAGTGTTGGAGAGAAACAACTTCATGTACCAGTAGTCTCAATTTTGTTTTTGCCCCTGAAAAGGGGCGTTGCATAGTTTGCTAATGGATGAACAAGGGTTATTGATCGGCAAATCTTTCCGCTTTTAGCAGACAGGCTGTAGTGGTGAAACTGTTTGTGCAGCAGACTTAAGCAGAGATACGCAGTCGTGCGGTCTATCATGTACAAAGAGCAATTCCATTGCACATCTCCAAGAAGAAGGCATTCCAAGCAAACATGTATCAACATGTAGACATGCTAGAATCCTCCGGAATTCATAGAAACTGAGGTACTCCTTGAACAAAAACAGCTAGAAGGCCATTTATTCTGTTGTCGGCAAGATTAGCCTCTACTTTTTGCACAAAACAAGCTGTCTTTCCGTGCATTTTCTTTGCGCAAAGAATCTGCGCAAGTTCTCTGAGCAAGTTTCTCCGAACAAGTTCTCTGAGCAAGTTTCTCTGGGCAAAACAAATGGCTGAAACGCTTCGATGAAAGATGGTAACGGAATACCTACCCTCTTGCACACAAGTAATGCCCATGCTCTGGATTCAAGATTCGCAATTGCCCAGGAGCTTTCTCCAGATCTTGACTCCAGCGAAAAGGCCATAGAATCAGTTTAAGCCTATAGTTTAGTGTATGAAGCGAGTCACTCGAGTTTTGGACACAACGTAATTCCATTACAACAAGAAACAAAAACAAGCATTCCAAGCAAGATGTAGACCCGGGGAAATTACAGACACGCGACCAAGAAAGGAAACTTGAGCATCCCTGAAACAAACAAGAGCTGAATCTTTCCAAGATTCAAAAATTACAATTGCCTGGGAAAGCTTTGTGAAGAAAACAATGGATATTCAACATTGAAGCTTGCCCATGAAAATTGTTATGGCTTTTTTGTCAACTTGACCTCTGAAATTATGACTGCTCAATCTAAACATTTCAGAGCAGCACGTAGATCCATAATGCAGAACTTCTGCTTTGAGGGGAAATCATCTGTTTGAATGTGTCCCCGTGAGATCTAAATACCGGTATGAAGGTTTCTTAGCACTGTCATGCAGTTTCCTTAATACCGGGCATTAAGGAATCTGAGATTGCTGGGGGACTTTGGAGAGAAATCTTGGATCCAGCAATGCCCCCCCTAAGACCTGAATACCGGTATTAGGGTGCCTTAGCACTGTCATGCAGTTTCCTTAATACCGGGTGATAAGGAATCTGGATCCAAGATCCAAGATCCAAGATTGCTGGGGGACTTTTGAGGGGAATTTTTGAACAAATCCTGACAACAATGGCTAAATGCAGAGAAGCGGGGGCACCAGGGGGGGTAGTACCATACATATATATATATATATATCAAACCAACCAACCCGGAAACTCCACAACTTGAAGATGCTAACCTGTTTCTGTTGTTGGCGTCGGCATGCTCACCGGATTGGCTTGAGCCCCCGGCGTCTTTACAAAGCCTGCCCTTTGCAGCTCCTGCCACACAGAAAGCTGCCGAAAGCTCCACACTGACCGAAGTGAGAGAGGATTCTGCTGATGTTGCGTGTGTTGACAAAACCTGTTATGAGTTGTCTCGATCAATATTGTGATGTGTAGCTACTACTTGCACAGCAACATGAGGAAAGAGAGCTGTCGTTGTTCGAGTTGTGGTTCAACGTACTTGCACGGTTCAGCTTCACGGAGCAGTTGCAGACAATTGCCATGGGAAGAGTGTTTGCACCATGTTACTTTGATGTTTGCCCCCAAGAATACGATGCCCTCGAAGCAACGTCAAGGGACTCTGGGCTGACAGCAACAGCATCGTCTCAGCCCATTGTTGCTTAAGTCTAGGCAAATCGCATGCATGATTCAAGAACTGAATATTGAAAACCCCAATAAATTATGCTTCTTCAGTGAGGTCTGTGCCCGGACTAGTGGAGCCACTGTGCTTCATGCAGATTCATGTACGGCATGATCACAACTATTCCTGCTGAACTTAGCCATGCTAGATGTGCCAGCATTATGATGTTCAGCTCTTGACAGCTCCAACTGTCCACTCATCCCCACGGGCACAAAACAGCCCTTCCCGGGAAAACAAGATCTTGTTAGCCACCACTGCTGACAAAAGGCGCTGCGCAAGCCAAACACTGCCAACCATCCTAGAAAAGGAAGCTGTTCTCGGGAGGGAAGGCGTAGAAGAAACCTGTAACCGCGCAAGCAAAGCTTGGCCAATCTGACCTCCCCATTTTGTTCCTTGATCCTTTTTTCGAGGCTGGGCTGCAGCCACACAGGAGTGTTTGAGGAGCCAAGGCTGAGCACATATGACGAGCCATACATGCACTCATCAGTTGGTCAAGCATCTTTGTTTGATATTGTTAGATTACCATTTGGCTGTCTGGAACGGTAGATCTCGTGCCACAAGTAACTACGACCGAGATAAGTCTAGTTTGGGCAAACCATGGAGTTATCATGGGGCAAACACTTGTGGGGTGACCAGTTATTCTGAGGCAAACCATGGATTTACCAATGGGTGCACCAGGGGTTTGTGGGGTGAACCACGTCTGAAGAGGTCAGCCGTGCAATGTGTGGGGTGAACTACGCATTAATAGGGTGGGCCATTGTGAGGTAAGCTAGGGACTTACCATTTCGTGAACCATGGATTCCTGGGGTGGACTATCCATTGCAAGGTATTGAATAGGGTGAATGGTGGATTTATGGGGGAAACCAATTATGATAAGGCAAGCAGTGAGATAATCCACGTAGTTAGCACAATGTTGTCCCAAGAAGAAAACAAAACAATCAGGTTGATTCAAGGGGGGCGGGGTCCCGCGCAATGCGCCTCCAAGTTTAGCAGGCAACGGGTCAGCACCTGGCCAAAAGCGCTTCCGAAGCTGACCTTGAACAGTCAATTCAAGTGTACACCTAGACTCAGATAGGTGCATATTGACATACATGTCTATCTCTGCGTATATAACTATATCGGGGGACCTACATGTATGTTTATATGTATATATATATATGTATGTAATCAAAGGAAGTTTAACAAGAAACTTCCGTAGTACTGGAACTAAGTGAGCTAGCTGCTTTGACATATAGCTATGACAGGTAGCTAGCATGACAAATAGATAGCTTTGACATATAGCTAGCTTGACAGATAGATAGCTTTCCAATATTTCGCAAGCACTCTCTGCGAGCTGGGGGATGGCAAGATGCAGAAAACGTTGGCGCTGTGCGTGAATTGGGCTTCCGGACAGTGCGCAAACCACCTCGGCTGCGACGCCTGTACGGAGGCGGGTGCGGAACGGGTTCGGAACGGTCTCGGAGACGGGACCATTGGCACGGCCGCGCGAAGGTTTCGCAAGGTTTGAATTGCGTGGCAGGCGCAGCACTTTCGCAAGGTCAAGTGTAGATTTCGTGACAGGCGCAGCACTTTCGCAAGGTCAAGTATAGATTTCGTGGCAGGCGCAGCACTTTCGCAAGCACTCTCTGCGAGCTGGGGGATGGCAAGATGCAGAAAACGTTGGCGCTGTGCGTGAATTGGGCTTCCGGACAGTGCGCAAACCACCTCGGCTGCGACGCCTGTACGGAGGCGGGTGCGGAACGGTCTCGGAGACGGGACCATTGGCACGGCCGCGCGAAGGTTTCGCAAGGTTTGAATTGCGTGGCAGGCGCAGCACTTTCGCAAGGTCAAGTGTAGATTTCGTGACAGGCGCAGCACTTTCGCAAGGTCAAGTATAGATTTCGTGGCAGGCGCAGCACTTTCGCAAGCACTCTCTGCGAGCTGGGGGATGGCAAGATGCAGAAAACGTTGGCGCTGTGCGTGAATTGGGCTTCCGGACAGTGCGCAAACCACCTCGGCTGCGACGCCTGTACGGAGGCGGGTGCGGAACGGTCGGAACGGTCTCGGAGACGGGACCATTGGCACGGCCGCGCGAAGGTTTCGCAAGGTTTGAATTGCGTGGCAGGCGCAGCACTTTCGCAAGGTCAAGTGTAGATTTCGTGACAGGCGCAGCACTTTCGCAAGGTCAAGTATAGATTTCGTGGCAGGCGCAGCACTTTCGCAAGCACTCTCTGCGAGCTGGGGGATGGCAAGATGCAGAAAACGTTGGCGCTGTGCGTGAATTGGGCTTCCGGACAGTGCGCAAACCACCTCGGCTGCGACGCCTGTACGGAGGCGGGTGCGGAACGGTCTCGGAGACGGGACCATTGGCACGGCCGCGCGAAGGTTTCGCAAGGTTTGAATTGCGTGGCAGGCGCAGCACTTTCGCAAGGTCAAGTGTAGATTTCGTGACAGGCGCAGCACTTTCGCAAGGTCAAGTATCGATTTCGTGGCAGGCGCAGCACTTTCGCAAGCACTCTCTGCGAGCTGGGGGATGGCAAGATGCAGAAAACGTTGGCGCTGTGCGTGAATTGGGCTTCCGGACAGTGCGCAAACCACCTCGGCTGCGACGCCTGTACGGAGGCGGGTGCGGAACGGGTTCGGAACGGTCTCGGAGACGGGACCATTGGCACGGCCGCGCGAAGGTTTCGCAAGGTTTGAATTGCGTGGCAGGCGCAGCACTTTCGCAAGGTCAAGTGTAGATTTCGTGACAGGCGCAGCACTTTCGCAAGGTCAAGTATAGATTTCGTGGCAGGCGCAGCACTTTCGCAAGCACTCTCTGCGAGCTGGGGGATGGCAAGATGCAGAAAACGTTGGCGCTGTGCGTGAATTGGGCTTCCGGACAGTGCGCAAACCACCTCGGCTGCGACGCCTGTACGGAGGCGGGTGCGGAACGGGTTCGGAACGGTCTCGGAGACGGGACCATTGGCACGGCCGCGCGAAGGTTTCGCAAGGTTTGAATTGCGTGGCAGGCGCAGCACTTTCGCAAGGTCAAGTATAGATTTCGTGGCAGGCGCAGCACTTTCGCAAGGTCAAGTATCGATTTCGTGGCAGGCGCAGCACTTTCGCAAGGTCAAGTACAAAATTCGTGGCAGGCGCATCACTTTCGCAAGGTCAAGTACAGAATTTGTGGCAGGTGCAGCACTTTCGCAAGGTCAAGTGCAAAATTCGTGGCACGCGCAGCACTTTCGCAAGGTCAAGTACAGATTTTGTGGCAGGCGCAGCACTTTAGCAAGGTCAAGCACAGATTTGGTGGCAGGCGCAGCATTTTTGCAAGGTCAACTTTCGCAGCCGGGGCTCGAAAATCGCAACTTTTAAGTACGAAAGTAGTACGCGAAGTCAACTTTCGCAGCTGGGGCTTGAAAATCGCAACTTTTAAGTACGAAAGTAGTGCGCAAAGTCCACTTTCGCAGCCGGGGCTTGAAAATCGCAACTTTTAAGTACGAAAGTAGTACGCAAAGTCCACTTTCGCAGCTGGGGCTCGAAAATCGCGACTTTTTAGTACGAAAGTAGTACGCGAAGTCCACTTTCGTAGCTGGGGCTCGAAAATCGCAACTTTTAACTACGAAAGTAGTACGTGAAGTCCAGTTTCGCAGCTGGGGCTCGAAAATCGCAACTTTTAAGTACGAAAGTAGTACGCGAAGTCAACTTTCGGGGATTGAACATCGCAACTTTTAAGTGCAGAGAAAGATGGGTAGATAGATAGATCAATAAACAGATATAGAGATAGCTAGAGAAATAGATAGAAAGAGATAGAGAAACAGAGATAGACAGAGATAGATAGATTTGTAGATAGATAGACAAATAACTAGCTAGATAGATAAAGAGATAGAGAGATAAATAAATAGAGAGGTAGATAGATAGATAGGAGATAGAGAGGTAGATAGATAGGTAGATCTATAGATAAATCGCAACTTTTAAGTACGAAAGTAGTACGCGAAGTCAACTTTCGCAGCTGGGGCTTGAAAATCGCAACTTTTAAGTACGAAAGTAGTGCGCAAAGTCCACTTTCGCAGCCGAGTAGTACGCAAAGTCCACTTTCGCAGCTCAACCTCGAAAATCGCGACTTTTTAGTACCAAAGTAGTACGCGAAGTCCACTTTCGTAGCTGGGGCTCGAAAATCGCAACTTTTAACTACGAAAGTAGTACGTGAAGTCCAGTTTCGCAGCTGGGGCTCGAAAATCGCAACTTTTTAAGTACGAAAGTAGTTCGCGAAGTCAACTTTCGGGGATTGAACATCGCAACTTTTAAGTGCAGAGAAAGATGGGTAGATAGATAGATCAATAAACAGATATAGAGATAGCTAGAGAGATAGATAGAAAGAGAGAGAAAGAGACAGAGAAACAGAAAGAGAAAGAGAAAGAGAGAAAGAGAGAAAGAGAGAAAGAGAGAAAGAGAGAGAGAGAGAGAGAGAGAGAGAGAGAGCAAGGGGCCAAGGACAGTTCTCCAAACTATAGTTGTTCACTGCTTTGAAACTTCCGCCCCCCGGCTCTGCCGGACCTTACTTGTATATATATATATATGCATTGTGTATGTATACGCATAAATACATGTATATTGCTAAGTGAACCTATTTCGTGTGCATGCTATACAGTGTTCAAACTATTCATGTAATCATGTTCTGTAATATCGGCTTGGCTGCCTCAAACAGCGTGTAAAACTTGGGCAAGGAATTCACATGGCACAATCATGACAACTATGGAGTCGGGACCATCGATCAAAGAACAAATACATCGTTGACGCCTAGAGGCTTGGCTTCTTTCTTTGATGCAATGTGGTCAAAGTAGTAGGTATACAAACATGACTCCGGTGAGGACACAATCGCTTGCACTGTACTTGGCTGGATATGGCCCCCATATCAAAGATTTGTGAATGTTCTAAGCCTTGAGCGCTTGCAAGAGAGCCCGAATCTTGTGAAGTGGCCATACAAAAGCGGTATCGTTTGGATACCATGCGCGCCTGAAATCATGTGTCGACGAGGCGCACGACACACAGTCCCACAATCCATTGTGTCTGATTCTCCTCTTGTGGCTCCCACAAACAAGCCAACAGTGAAACGTCTGGGCAGGTTTCGCTCAGAGCAAACAACACATACAAGAAATGGTCGTCCGACACCTGTGCAAACGGATTGTCAACAAACCAATCGGCACACCTGTGATCGGTAAATTCCAAAAACACGCGTATCCACAATATGTGGATAAGGACGTACTAGACAATTCAATCCAGCTCCATCGTGAGGGGATCTATCTCCCAATGCAAGTTCTAAACGCAATCATTGCATGCAAATCACGCAGCATACACTTGAGCCACTGGCCAACCATCGGCGTCCGTTGCGTCTTGCTTTGACCCGAACCAACCGCGCCCTGAACCCCAGCTCGTGCCTGCTCCTTCGCGCTGTAGGCACGAATCGTGACACCTGGTGAGGTGCACGTAAGCTAATTATGGCTCAAACATGCCCACAGCGTGAATCGTGTCGTATCGCTTTATGACTTGGCCTCCGGTGATGGCATCGGTCATCTCTTGGTACACCTCCGACCTGAAGCGAGCCGGCGCGTTTGAAAGCTTGTGAGTTTCCCAACTGCCCCGCATACTGACATGGATCCCATCCAAAAAAGAAAAACACCGTCATTTTCAGAGGAATCTCAACATCTCAACAAACATTCCCTTAACCCAAGGGGAGGCTTACAAACGACCCTGCAAGTGCCAAGCCCTCAAGTGGGGGATGGCAGGCTCCACATGCTCCGCATTGCTTTTCGACACTTCCTGACTCTCAGCGCTACATTTGCTATGGGCTACCGCGGCCGGTGGTGGCTCGCGCTCGCTGAGCTGCCGGCTGACTCACCAGATACAAACCTCAGGAACAACACAATGGATATTTCGGGACAAATCCCCAGCTTTGTGCAAGTCCAAGGTTGGAATCCCACGGAGGAACCAAATAGTTCACAGGCAAAGGGAGAGTACCAAAGCGAATGAACAGGTTGTCGAAGTTGCCTGTTTGGGCTTCAGTGGGAGCGCCTTCCTATCGTGGATCCAAAAAATGGGTACCCGATGCAACTAACATCCCAATTCAATTGCACCTGGTCATCCCGTTCAACTCAACGTATTCAGGAGTATTGACCATGTTCGGACAATGATCCATATGCATGCCGCAAGCAAACGGCAAACCAACGCCATTCTTTGATATAAATAGGCTATCGTAGTAAGAGGTGCCAGGGATGCTGAGCAAATATTCAAGTCAATGTGCATCATCTGTTCCTCGACCTCAGCCAAGGCAAAAGCAGCCTGATATAACCTCCCCAACAACAGACCCCTCTACTTTCCATCAAACGAATTGAAATGAATCAAATGGCCACGGGTCAAAATCCTGTACCCCCAGTGAACCGTCCAATCCCCACTAAAATAGACTAAATTGGGCGGTGCACCTACCCCAAATGGTACCATTGGTTTTGACCCACAGCCAAATCGCAGGCCAAGCCGCGCTGGATCTCACGGATGGTATTGCGGTAGTACCGTGCAAAGTATTCCATCAGCCTTGGGCTGGCAGTTGGCGAATCCCTTCTCAATCCCAAGCGAACAATTTAAAGCTTTTGGTTGGCTGTTGGTGGGTCGGTAGGTTGGTGGGTTGGCGGGTTGGCTGGTTGGCTGGCTGGCTGGCTGGCTGGCTGGCTGGTTGGTTGGTTGGTTGGTTGGTTGGTTGGTTGGTTGGTTGGCTCGCTGGTTGGCTGGCTGGTGGGTTGGTGGGTTGGCTGGTCGGTTGGTGTGGTTGGTTGGTTGGTTGGTTGTTTGGTCGGTTGGTTGGCTGGTTTTTGGCTTGGACTTGTTCGGTTTGGTTTAGTTTCTTCTCGGTTGATTGGTTGGCTGGATGGCTTGGTTTGTTTGAATTGTTTGGCTTATGTGCTTGTTTGCTTGCCTTTTTGGTTGTTGTTTGGTTGGTGGTTGGTTGGGTCAGGTTGGGTTGGGTTGGGTTGGGTTGGGTGGGTTAGGTTGAGTTGGGTTGGTTCGGATTGGCTGGCTTGGTTTAGTTGGTTCGTCTTGGTTGGTTTGGTTTGGTTGGTTTCCTTGGTTTGTTTGTTTGTTTGTTAAATAAAGACAGCCAAAAGGAAATCAGTCGCATTCAGCAGCCATGTGGAACTTGTTTCAGTCTGGCCAGTGCAAGAGTAACTGACTCATGCGAGTCTGGGTCCAAACAACATGTCCTTCCCAGGTGCTTTTCATGGGTCAGGGTGCAACCTGAGTTGTACCTGTGGTACCCTGAGGCCGCACCTCGGAAAGTTGGGCGATTACCATCGAGGACTCTCATTCCAACCGATCTGGATATAACGGAAGTGAAGTGTCGCTCCGACCAATGGGCGAAGGGCTACCGTCCCGCAAGCATAGCATTGTAGTGCAAGGCAGTTACAAGCCACGCTGCACGGTTGAAAGGTCAGCTTGGGAACAAGAATCAGCACAAAGCGTTGTTCATCCAACGGAGTGATACTTCAGGCAAGGACGCGATATTCGGCCATGCCAACAGCTAATCATAACTCTGGGTCAAGCGCTGGAATTGAAATCTGTTCAGAACCAGTAGGCCTGGACAGGTGACTTGCTCTTCTACAAACAAAACCTTGAGTGGCACCTGAATTGCATCCAAACAGCTGTCATTTTATGATCGTAACGAGGAGTGAATGAGACACATCACCTTTAGCTACTAGAAGCGGAACAGAAACTGTGAGGGCATTCACGTAAACCAGGTGTGCTGACTCAGGGGTCTTTTCAAGCGCTGGTTTAGAGAGCTGATGCCCCACATTGCTTTCAGACAGGCGCCGACCACAAGCAACAGATTGCGAAGAAAGAACGGGTAGGAGACCAAGAGTGGTGGGACGCACAGAACTTCAATATGGGCCAACCTTGAATGCACGGCGTTCTGTTCAAAAAGCAAAATGGTTCCTCACAAGCTGTTCACTCTAAGACTCTAGGAGTGTGCTCAAACAGCCATCGCACAAAGATGCTAGCCTAACCAAAACGATGCCAAGCGCCTTGAATCACGAAGTGGAAGTTTCAGTGGTCAGGTGAGGTGAGGCGAGGTGCGGGGCCCAAGCCCAGTTGTTATTTAAGCGGCACGTCGCACGGCTTCATGCCGAGCCGCAAAATGATGAGGGGCAGCAACACCAACGACATCGGGCTGGAGAAGGTTAGGACCTGGCCCGAGTCAAGCTACGCCTTCCAGAAAAGAAGGAGTTGCCGCGCTAGTCCGTGGCCTATGGGCAGGTAAGACTGTCGGGTGCACCAGGGTATGCCCCACAAAGTACAGCACGGCGCCGATGATCACGCCTTGCTCGCGGGCTTTTCCCGAACATGTCGCTCGGGCGCGCCCTATGTAGAGGATCACTTTAAAAGCTCCAACAAGAATCCCCTGTTTTCTCTTCAACAGACTCACCCAAAAGGTACCCTTGTTCTCAACAATCATGGAAGTCAGTTTGAAAATGCCATCACTGAAACAGGCTTCCGTTCCACTTCCATGTTTGTTGGAAAAAGGGTAGACAAAACGCTGGAATTCAAGCCACTGAGCTATCTCTGAGCGCACTCGTTTTCGGCCGAAACTGGGCGCCGCATTCATTGAGCGAACAAGTAACACTGCCTGATGACTCACAACGGAATCATCGGATAGTAATTATTCTCCCATGCTTCCCAATGCTTCCCATGCTCTGCCCTAGCCGAAGTATCAATTGTCACTGCAAAGCGCATGCACTCTGATTGGCCGATGCGCATAGTTCCTATGCTGGAGGGTGGAACAAGAAAGGCAGCTCCATGAGAGCTGACCTGCGAAACCATGGATACAGGTTCCAGCACAGCGCTGAACGCAGTCGTCCCGTGGACGCCACAACGTCAGTTCAATAGTTCCACCATCTAAATGGTCATAAACAAAACACTTGTATGATGTCATCTCTGCTAGTAGCATCACATAAACCAAACAAAAACCCGGATTTGTCCTGCCTATTCGAGTCTTGTGCCAGAGTAGCTCTGGGCTGGCTGGTGGCATTCTTCACATACCGGGTATCCATCAACGATTCACCAAACGTGCATTTGCCAAGGCAAAAGTAGACAGGACGTGGGCATTGGTAGGTGCTAGTTCTTTCTTTGGTGCGACCATGTTTTGTTTGTTTCGCCAAGGAATGGGGAAAACAAACACAGCGCAAAACGAGGCCCGGAACGAGGCTCTCAGGATCTTTTGGCCAAGGAGCCGAAAATGTTTGTGACCGCCTTGTCCATCACCTGTCCGGGCGCAGGGATTTGGCATGAAGTGGCTATCTCAATCACACCTGACTCCTGAGTTGCGGGCGAAGGAAAAATCCTGTCAAGGGTGGGGTTTGCCCTCCCCCAAACAGTCAGAGGTCGTCTTTGATGCTGATGATGGCCCAAAGTAAACTAGGTGTCACATTAAGGTACAACGGTCATTTACTTACAACAATTGCAATTTTTGGAATCTATCGTAGAGCCCCCCCCCCAAAAAAGAAGAAGAAAAGAACTGGTAGCAAACACGAGGCAATGCCGGGAGCAAAGCAGTCCAACAAAGCAGTGCTGTCATTTCGCACATCCTCTTGACAACGGGGCGCACCCTACCCCAAACCGACATCCTAAACCTTCGATTCGAATCACAACGTGTGTTGCCCATCGTTTTCAATTCGGTCTTGCCTCAGCCTGGAAACCCAAACCCACCTTTGAACTTAAACATGTCCGCAATTCGTTGGGCCGATAATGTGAACGCTGAATCTTTTTCAAGCAGCTTGGGCGAATATTTTGCCAACAATTGAAGGCCACTCTAGGCTCTTGCCTTTGGTACATAGGGAGGTTGGTAGACATACACCACACCAAAAGGAGACACACCCATGTCTTAGCTGTTCCTTCCGGAGGCAAGCAGTGATGCGCACTGGCCTCCACATCTGCTGAGAATCGGTTCAGCACGCGCCCCGTGGGGTTGGTGTCCTCAGCTGCAAGTGTGTTGCACGCAATAGAGCGAAGAGCGTGGGATCCCTTCAAGTGGTCGGTACCATGGTTGGTCTCCGACTGAAGACATCGCCATGCATGAAGAATCGCAGAGCAACCCCTGAACATGCCAAGTAGGTCTGCTGAAAACAAAGGTCGGCAATTGCTAAGCCACAGATACGTTTCCTAAGCCAGGGAGCTGATCACCATGCATCCGGCAATGAAGAAACTAGCCACGGGCATCAACCTACTGCCGGGAATGCGAAGCGACCAGGATGCTTGATATGACATATGATATGATGTTCAAGGTAAGAAAAAACCTGTCCAGGTTGCTCTCCATCCGGGTCTAAATCACGGCCTCAAGAACATGACCTAATCAAGGACAGCCAACTATGCGTTTCAATATGCTCGAACATGAATGGCATTCCCTGAGGTGCCCATTCCGTCACGGGAAAAGTGGATCGAGTGGATCCAGCCTGGAGTTCATTGGCGAGATTCTCGATTTCAGGGAACGGGGCCCCTTTGCAATGTCAAATTATTTGCGAGTAGTGGCAGATTGTTCAGGCTCTTCTTTCGGCTTTCGGCAACGCCCTGCTCATTCCTGATGGCTGATGGCTGTGCTGTTCGCCACGATTGCAGTTTTCCCGCCACTCCGTCAAAGCGGCGCGGGCTCTGTTTGAGTCCCTGCCAAGGCAAGCTTGCAGGCTAAGCTTGGCGGATTGGTTTCGCCAGGTCTGGCTTCTGGAGCTGCCACGCTCCGCTCCGCTGCCGCTGTCATCTGTTCCGGCAGCGATTGCGGGCGTGGACCCTTTAAACTTTAGCCCTCCCTCCCCTGGCCACGGGGCATTGAGGGTTGCGCGTGCTCGCAGATAGAGATCGGACAGGACTGCGCTCATCCAAGCCCACTTGGCTTCGGCGGCAACGGGGCCATTGCAGCTTGGCGTCCCATGCTTCGGCGAGGGTGTTGCGCCACTCCTACTGGGCGACGTTCTGGGGCTTCTAGTGGCCAGTGCATGTGACCATGGCAGTGTGCGCATGGATTGCACATTTGGACCACTTTGTGATCACCGATGACTGCTTCTCCCAGAAGTCACACGACTTGGCTGCGGCGCCCGGCACAAGCGATCCCTAACAGAAGAAGAAGATCGTCAATCCTAGGCGACATACACCAACTGGAAAGCCGATACACCAGCAAGTAGCGCCTGAGCCAGCACTCGCAGCAGCACGGCAGCTGTTGAAGGCTTGCTCCAGGAACTTGAACCAAAATGGGTGCTGACTTCCTTTGCCATGTTCTGCTACCCCTCAAAACTACTTGCGGGATACTACTTTGGATAATTCTTCGGCCAATGAACGCAACAAGCAGGCCGCCTCAAGATCAAGCATGTCTCCTGCATTGAACACAATGAACACCAAAACTGGTGTAAGTCTCTCCCTAACACGCAGGATCCAACATTGAACTCATAGAGACTTGTTGAAGCAAGCAGTCTCCATTTGGATACCAAAGAAGGAAACACTTACAACAACTACTTGAAGGAGGTCCAATCGTTGGCATGTCCTGTCCCACAGAGACATCTAAGCCAAAGACCCACCACTGGAAGGGCTTGTAGAGGGCGCCATCCAACGCCGAAGCCTCAGCTTTCCACGCTTTCCAGCCATGAGCTTCCCCCTGAACCAGCATAATCAGAAAAAATAAATGTGACACCATCAAGTCAAGTTGTTTATACACACCACATGTATACATATAGAGCATATGTGTTTGTTTGTTTTATGTATGCATGTGTTTACTTGTCTATTTATCCTTATGCCTTTTTTGGATTGACAAGACGTGCTTATCTTGTCAGGTGCCTCATCCTTGCCCAGTGACATTGTTGTCTTTGGTGGGGGGCAACCTCTCACCAACAAAAACATGTTATCCACTGAACAACTGGGTCCACAACTTGCTTCCCAGAATGAGGGACTGACTATGAACCATTCCTCGGGGTTTCCCATAGGATCCCCTTCCTGTTCATTCCCAACCCTTCCACTGCCCGGAGGTTCTCTGAGGCTTTGGCAAAGATTTTCTCGGCAGCACCTCAGTTCGGACGGGCGTGCATCAGAATATGAGGCGACACACGTGGTGGTTGTTCTTTTGGTTTCCTTTTAGGCCAACCTGAAAGGGGTCCCGCAAAAATCAAACAGCCAAACCTGAGAGGGTCCTGCAAGGGAAAAGGGTTTTCCTGCTGGCCTCGTTCAGGCTATGTGTTTGGGGGGGGATTTTGATGCGAGTCTCAGGTTTCAGGATTGGTCGGGGGGTTGATCGTGGGACCAGTCATACATGAAATCCAGCCATGGTACTGGCATGATTACTACGTTCCTTGTCCAAACTTCCCTTGCGCATCATGACGGCAGGCATTGAATCAGCAAGACACCTGGCAAAGTAGACCTCTAGCCAATAAACTCGAAATAATTCAAAGCAACTACTCCCAGGGGTCATGCGAATCCAAGCAAACCAGTACAGCCTGATAGCAAACTTTCCGCATATTGTATATGCATGTGGATCACGGCACTCACAACACGAGCACGGCCGCTTCTGATGGCATCCGCTCTCTGGCGGCATTTGCTCGTCGCAGTCATGATGCAACACATCGCAGTCACGAGGGAGGCCGCGGAAAGGAAGCAGCCAGGTCTGGTCAACACATTTCTCTCCAGTGTGGTCAGAAAGGGCTTCGATGTTATCCATCTGCCAGCAACCGCTCATCCATAAATTTATCCTGGTGATTCACGAGTGTTGCCATCCGCTGCGGCAAATCGGACAAAGGCCATTGTTAAACAACTGACTGAGTAGACAGGGACTGCAGGTTGCTCTCCAACGGGCCTAAGCTGTTGCAGCAAATTATGCGCGTAGTCATGCAGCAACTTTGGTGTTCCATGGGCCTTGTTGCTCAGGAATCGGAGCTTGAAACATATCCTTCCAATCAAAGCAACTTGAAGAATCGCCCTGGGATATTCAGGGCGTGTGCCCTAGACTTGGAATCAACGTGTCCTAGGAAAACATGAACTGATGAAACCAGGGAGTTGAATGTGCACGCCAAAGTCAGCCAACCGCTGAACGGAAAACGCATCGTGTCAGTTCTGATTTATCGTAGGTCCCCAACTGGAACAAAAGGCTTGCAAGGCTCGCAACCGATTTGAAGCAAATGGACATAAGAACTGGGTATGCCTCTTGACTTGGGGAGCGCGCTTTCTCGCGGCTTTCAGGGCACACCAAAGAAAGACTCACCACGCAACTGGAGCGTTCTATGATTCAAAAAGTACCAACATGGAGTCTTGATCACAATTCACCACCAGCGGGTTTGGCTTCTTTGTTGCGAAAGGGTTTGAAACAGAGTTTCGGGAGAGAATAAACAGGCCCAATCCCACCAACAAGAAGAGATTGTTTAAGTCCCCCAGTCCCAAGGGCAAAGCGGTGCCCTCGGCTGGCAATGAACCACACAGATAACAAACGGGGAATCCTGTTTAACCGCAAAACCCAAACAGGAAAGGGGACCAGCGCAGCCAACCAGGCGAGCGCAGCAAGCAAGCGAGCAAAGCAATTAACCAAGCAAAAACGGAGCAGCAGCAACAGAGCGCACACCACCAGACAAACAACCGACCCACAACCAAAGAACGTGCCTACCGCCGCGAACCTCAGCCCGATCTTTTGCACGACCGGGATGAGTAGCGGCGCCGTAGGCAGCCGATGCCGTTATGGCGGCGGAGTCCGACGCGGTGAAAAGCTTGAGCCAAACGGCGCATTGGCCGTGGCGTTGAAACATGTTGCGATAAAACTACATGCCCCCAAAAACACCCCCCTCGCCTGTACAAAGAGAAGGAGTGAATTTGGAAGGGCGCGTTGGCCATATTGAAGTTGAGTAGGAACAAACAAGGAAAAGCAGGAGATTAGGCTACCAGGGTTCACGACCCCACACCCGGGCACGCATTGGAGCCCGGATCCCGCCACCACCCCGAATTACGGGTATGGGGCGGATACTCGCCGGTAGCCAAATCAAACAAGAGAAAGCAACAAAAGAAAAGAACAAAGGATCAACTTCGGAATGGCCGGCATGAAGCCAAAGAATTATCATTTGCATTGCAACCACATTGAACCATTCGATTCAAGTGGATTTAATTTTTAATTATTAGATTAGGCGCATTGGCCAGTCGGTTGAAACATGGTGCATAGACCAATGAGCCTTGGTTATAAATTAGCACCGTCTAGGCGCGCGATCATTCGAGGACAATCGCCATGGGTACCACCAGCAGCGATCCGTGGTTTAGGTCCGAGTAGGACATCACCAGCAGCGGTGCGGGGCATCCGTGATCCTCACCTCGGCACCTTGATGAGCACCACCACCAGCAGCAGCAGCGGTGCAGAAGGATGCAGATCACCAGCGGCCATAGACGCCGCCGAGAGTGACTGCCTTGCTGTGGCGACGCACACCTGACAGGTAATCGCAGCTTGCGCGAATAGCGCGCAGCCACGCATGCAGTTGAATTCTGAAATGGCGAATAGCCCAGACAACGAAATACGACAAGGAGCATAGTCCCTCTTGTGAATTCCGAAATGAAAGCATGCGCGCGTTGGCGCAGCCATGCAAAACGCACAGACAGACTTCAGGTATTACCGATGTCGTCCACCGCCGTGCCGCCCCTTCCCCTTGCTGACATTCCAGTCCCCAGGGGGAGGAGGCACTGTCTCGGCCAACTCGTCATCGTCACCCCAGGTAGGGGTATGCGGCGAGTTCGGATTCTCGAACTCGCGGGGATCACCCTGCATATGCGGCTGCCAACCCTGCGGCATTGCGCCAGGCCACATTTGTGGCATCATGCCAGCCATGGGCTGTTGCATGTATCCTGCCATTGGGAAAGTGGGATACATCGGACTCGGGAACGGGAAAGGGGCAGCCTGTGCACCCTTGTACCCCGACCCGCGAGCATCAGGCTGATACCCGCCAGTGGGAGTTCTCGATCTGGCGGATCCGCCTCGACCGAACTGGCCTTGTTGGTAGCCGTATCGGCCACCCTTGCCTTTGTACTGATCACCCTTTTGACCCTTTCCTGGAAACTGGTCACCCTTGTGACCTCCACCCTTGGGCCAGGATTGCGCAGGGGCTTTGCCCTTTTGCTGATCCCCCTTTGACCTGGATTCAGGTCGCGGGGTAGCAGACCGATGATCTCCCCTAGGAGTGGCTGCCCGCCTATGGTGCTTCCCAGTCGGCGGGTCAGCAAAAACAATGGCGCATTGGCCGTCCCGCTGTGCAGCGGGGACCATGTCAACCTTGTTGTTCTCGACATAAATGTATGCCTCAGCATACTCAATCGGGGCCGTGATGGATCCACCACCGGCCCGCAGAGAGTCGATACTCAAATCAAGAACTGTGGAGGCATCAAAACTTGGGTCCTCACTATTGAAGTCCGAGAGGCGTCGCTCAGCCTGTACCAATGACATTATGATGTCCGCGCGTGAGGCGCCTAGGCCATACAGCGGAACCAAATATCCGTCCTCAATTCCGATGCGGTAGGCATCATAAATATGCACAGAGAGGTAAAGAGCAAATGCTGAATTTAGACTGCCCTTTCTCGTCATATGACGACCCCATTGCGCCGCCTGTTGCGGGTGCTCGACCAAATATGTCATGACAGACATATTGTCGGGAATTGGAACACCAGTATTGCTCTCCTCGATGAGCAGCTGTTTCGCTACCCACCGTTCGAGCCCATTGCATAGAATGGTGCCATACATATTCAAATGCGCGCACCGAGGGCACCAGTAGTCATGCATGGGAGCTTTGTCCCATGAAAATGACACCCCTCTCCGCGGTCCCTGGACGTTCAATTCTCGGACCGCCCAGGGACGGATGTATATTACATCCCCTTCCTGGTGCAGATAGCATGCGCGCCAGAAGGGCGCATGTATCTCCTCTCGCACAGCAATCAAACCGCGTCGGGTTTTATAGATGCCGGCGGCTTCCTCGATGGCCATCCACTTCAGGTCAACGGCCACAACGACATGGCGCTTGTCCATGTATTTGACGCGATCGTCAACATAAAATTCGCCCTCATTATTGGGGCTTGGCAACTTGAGGAGAGGCACCTTTGCGCCCTCCAACCCAATCATGATTTCCCCCCTGCAGACCTGCTCAGGTCGCATGGGGAAAACTGTGATGGCGAATTTGCCGGGCCTCCGGATACTCGGCCATCGTCAGCAGCACGTATCCCATATAAGGGACCTCCGCTGCTCCCATCGGCCTAAGCAAAGGCCCCATAGGCGTTCGGTCACGCAGTGCCCAACGCTTGAAAACTTTAAACGGCACGTCCCTCCCGATTAGGGTGGAACGCGCAAAAAGCACCTCATTTGGGCGCACAATCGTGCCATCTCCCCTCCAGACTGTCCGTATCAGGAGCTCGACTGGAGGGTACGCTGGGCTCTCCTTCGCGAGAGAACCCGCCCAGGTCGCCACCTCGACACTCGTGCACTTATGGATCCCGTATAGGGCCTCAAAGAGCGTGGAGATTAGAGTCATTGACATCCAACCTCCCAGAATGACTGGAACCGTCCCACACGAGCCGGCTCACCGGGCTTCACGTTCAACCGCGTTGGGTCAGTGTTGCCCGACAAAATTTCTAGCAGCATTTGCGACTCTCTGGAGCTTCGCCCAATCATCGCCGACGTATCCTTAATTTCTGGGAAAAAATGGAAGATGTCGTTACCGGCAGGACAGGCGATTCTGCCTGCTGTCCCGCTCTGTGCATCAAACACAACCTCTTCACCCTCGTATGTGAGGTTGTAGGTGCTCGCAATCGGGCACACATCGGGCTTTGCCATCAGTGCCTCCTCTAGCGACGCACCAGCAGGGAGGACTCCCTGTACGTGCGCATTGGCACCAATGGGACCAGTCCCCGCTGACATAAGCCGATAATTTTCAGCACGAACGTAGGGAAAAAGGTTCTTCATCCTCTCAATTTCCTCTTCTGTGGTGCGCCACGCCTTTGCCTCATAGTAGGGCGGCTCCTGCTTTGAGGGCACTAGGTCGCGGTCGCCCATTGATGAGAACTTGTCCACATATGGGCCCATCCCATCATCATCTACGTGACCCTCGTGATCCTCATCCGAGACGTACTCCCTGGGCGGCTCGCCCAGAGCGTCCAGATCAACCTTACCAAGGTCGACCAACGCCGGAGAATCCAGGATTCTCTGGATCCTCATGAGCTCGTTTCTGAACTGCTCAAAGCCTCCGGGCTTTCCAGTTACGGCGGTCGGCATTGCGCCCTCCCATGAGTCTGGAAACATGCACACATTCGTAGGGGAATACTCGTCATCGGAAATATCCCGATCACGCTCCCGTACATCGCTGATCAGTGTCACATCCAACAAGCCGCTTAGGGCCTCAGGATGTGACGCTTTCGCCGGATGCGGCTTTGCGCTCTTTGACGCTACAGCAGCCTCTTTGGCCGCTTTGTTCTTCTTCTCATCGCCCTTACTCCCCTCTCTATCCACATCCATTGCGGACGGCTGTGCGCTCCCCCCCGCCCCGCCCATTGGCGGTACAGAGGGTTGGACAGGGGATTCCTTTGTGCGGGCTTTGCCGAAATACTGTCCTGGGATCTGCACGCTCCCAGTGGAGCCACCGCCAGTCTCTCTTGGACGCTTGGCGGTGTGAGCCGACCCTGTATGTACAGCAGGAGCCGATCGCCTAGGAAGGCCCTTACTGACCGACAGAGATGGAGGAGGTGGCTTCACCTTGGGAGCCGGCTCCGCCTTGGGCGCCGGTTCCGGGTCAATTACGCAGGACCTGAGGTCGAAACTTTCAGACCTCAAAAGGCCCGCGCAATAGGAACGGAAGACGTCCTCAACCTCCCGAGCAAGGAACTCGGGATGGTCCTCCTCCCTCGGAGGAGTTCTCCAGTCGTCATATCCATCGAGCAGATTCCTGCCCACGATTTCATTGAATCGATACGTGCCCAAACCGGCATAGCGGTTGGCAGCCCGAAGAACATTACAAAATCTTTCGACCATTTCGGTCGCCGCAATGGCCGCAGCCATCTGAGGGTGAATATACCCAGTTTCAATCATGCATCCTGCGGCTTCGCGCAAGCATGACCTCGCACGCCACAGATTCGCGGCGGCCTTGTAAAAGTCGCAGTACTCAACGTTCCACGTTGCGTCCTGCGCGCTGAGCTCATCATCTCCGCTTTGGGAGTCGGGCAGAGTGAGCCCCAAACGGATCTCCCGACCGCGGAATACGTCGGCGGAGATCTGGTTCGAATTCGGCAGATCCTCCAGCGGAGGACGGGGAACATATTGTTTCCCTGGACCGACACATGACTCATTTGCCGCTTCCCTGTTTGGATGCTCCCTTTCGGTTGGCATCTGGTTAAACCGTGCGACTAGGTCCGACCGGGGGCCAAACGACAATGGCCCAAGATTATCCTCAGCCCAATCAGCGAGCGCTTTGGCTCCTGCGTGATGAATGTCATCGGCATTCATCGTGTCAGACAGAATGGCCTTTGACAGGAAATCCCAGTCGTATTCGCCGAAACGACGATCAGTTGCTGAAGCATTGTCCAGCAGCTGGAAAAACTCATCCTCTGATAGCCCTTGCCACAGAGTAAGAGCGAGGGCATCCTCAATAGAGTCAGCCTGATTAGGGTAAAGAAGGCGCCTTGGCCAGGCCCCGTTCCTCCACGCCGCCAATGCGGGCGGGTAACCGGCCCTTCGGAACAGGAAATGCACAACGATGCAAGCATCCGCACTTTCAGCGGGCGCATAATACTCCGACTCCGGGCCAGATTCATGGTCCCCGGGTTCAGACGGATCATCATCGCCATCAGGCGGATTGGGTCCACCACCTCCACCAGTCCCGCTCCCATCCATAGGATCGTCGCGGCCCGGTAGCTCATCGGCAGGGGAGGTAGGGGAATCTCCCTCCGCCCCATTGCCGTTCCCATCATTGCCGCCATCCACAGCGCCTTGGCTAGGTGAAGCCCCTTTGGCCCCACCTGCATCCGCAGGTGCGGGCTGTGCATCCTGACCAGCGGGTCTGGATGCTTCGGGATGAGAAGCCATCCCCATCGACGCATCGGTCGACAGGGACGGGGTGCTGTCCTCTGGCTGAGGATTATCCCCACCAGCGACATCTGGAACGCTGCCCCCACGCTTAAGTGACGGCTCTGTCTGGCTAGGCTTCGCCGGCTCAGACAGGCTAGCCGGGGGGCTTTTGACTGCCTTCCGCGGCGGAACCTCGGGCCGAGGGTGCGTGATTTCACTATTCGCGGGAGCGCATCCCCCCGAACCCCCATCATTCGGTGCGTCAGCACCTGCCGCTTTCGGCACGGGTGCGCCCGTGACCTCAGGTGCCTTGACCTCGGGTCCTTTGGCACAAGGAGCGGCACATTTTGGCGGAGGGCCAGCGGCCGAAGATAGGCATGGCATCGATCCTCCCACCTTAGGTGGCACACAGCTGGGACTCCTTGTGGCCCCACCTCTCCATCTGTTAGCGGCTTCGCGCTTGGACAGGGATGGAAAATCATCGGTGTATGCATCCTTGGGAAGCTCGGGAGGATCAGGCTTAACCTTCAACAATTGCTTCCCGGTGGCAGGCTTCAAATCGATTCTGTGGCCGCCAGTCTTAGACGGGCCACCAGTCGTAGTCGGGCTATACCCGCACGCCTGCGCTGGCTTTGCAGGTATCGTTCCTCTCTGATTGCCACAAACTGCCGGCGAGAGACCGCGACTTGCGGCCGACTGGCCGAAATCGGCCATTGCTTGGCCCAGCCTCTGCCTGCCCGTTGCGGGCGGCGTCGAGGACCGGACGCGCTGAGCCATTGTCTGTGGCCCTTTACCCGCGTTGGGGCGAGGCGCAGACTGCTGCTCAGAAGTCCTTGCACTGGCCGCGGCAGGCGCATTGGCCGATGACGCATGACTTGTGGCGCATTGGCCACTCGACATCGTCCTAGGAGCAGAGATTACCTCCGCCCATGGCGCATCCTCAGATGAGGACCACCGGTCCACCGGTGTGAGGCCTGCTCTGACTCCGCACTGCTTCGCAGCGCTCAGGTATGACTCCGATGGTTTCATCAGATAATCATTTTCTACCATGAAATCCAGAGCGATGGCCAGGGCTTCCCGGACCTCATCACTCATCGCGTACTCACGCCTCAGCACACATACCAGGTCGGTGAACGCCGAGACAAGACCCATAAACTGGTGTCCGCCTCTTTCGACACCGACAACGCCGCCGTTTAGGCTCTTCTTTGAGCAGCCGAACCACATCGCATTGGATGGGTAGGCTGGGAAACCGGCATCGCGGCACTTCATGAAAAACGTGGTTGCGACCTCCTGCATGGCTGTTCCATGCCAAACGATACCAGGACCCGACAAGACTATCGTCGGGGCCTGGCTCCGGCCGCCCTTATTGGCGAATGCCTTCATGGCATCGATGTGCTCATCGATGATCCTGCCCGCTTCGGGGCTGGGACCATACGTGTTTTCGGACTTACGCCATTCGGTCAGCCACAGGCATTTGGTAAAGATGATGAATATATCATCTTTAGCGCCCGCAGGAGCACCTGCATGTACCGGGTCAGCCAGCTTCTGGCTGACCACGGTACGGAGAAGCTCAGCCACTGAGGTCTCCTCTTCAACCTCCACGACCTCCAGCGCGTATTCGCCGGTTTTGGCCGGGAGCTTTGTCCTAATGGTCGTCCACTGCTCCTGAAGCTTTGCTCCAGCAATGGACTGACCCGAGCTGCCGGTGACCCAGTGTGAGGGTCCAACCAGCACCACAACGCGAGATCCCTCTACACCTAGGTAGGAGACCTTGTTTGGAATACATCCGCTCAGCAGCTCGGCGCATAGGCCAGCTGCAGCGGAGGGGTTGACGTATCCCAGCATTGCGAGAACGAACCCCAAATCGTCCGGCTCCTCGCAGCCGGCGTATTCCATTGCCGTTACGGGCCAAATCATGGAAATAATGTACGTCCGGACATTGAACGCCCATGAGTCCCATGTCTCCCGCACAAGTTCACAAGGTTGGCGGTCCTGACGATCAGGGTAGATGTTACCGCTGATCGCACTCATGAACTCACTGCATTGAGTGGCTGCGTTGGCAAGCGCCGATAGCGCGTGCTCTGGCGCATGGTACATGAGCCTTGCAGCCCCTGAAAAAGGAAGGCCGCCAGCCAAGGGAAAGAACTTTCCTTCCGATGCGGGAACATAGTGCTCCCAGATTTCAAACAGCGGGCAGCATCGTACCTCGCCGAGTTCGCGGATCTCCTGAGGAAAGAACTTAAAATCCACCTCACCGCCGGGCTTTGCCGGGGGAACCGACGCCTCACGTGCCACCGACCCGGCGGGAATTTCCGCCCCAATGGTCAGCGCTACGCGGTTGGCGCCGTGACGGATCCATCCGACCTCTGCCGAGTGAGGGTTTACCTCAAGCACAGGGTTCCAAAGGTGCGTGGCAGGGTTATGCGAAAGCAAATTCCCCGCCACAGCAGCCGTCCCTTCACCAATCGTTTCTTCTTTGAGAGCGATTGCTTCAACACGAACGCGGAATTGCCTTATCACGCGTTGGTGTGAAGGCCCCTTCTCAGTATGCTTGTACGCCTCGTGGGCGTTCTTACCGAGAGGACGTAGCAAAAGTGCCAGACGGACGGTTACGCCCAGGCCAATATGGCTGAGACAAGAGTAATAACTCTCAAGAAAAACGGGCTTCGTCGACGTCCACACGCCTGTTAGCGTTTCGGCATCTCCGAGCGATGCAACGGCATTCCCATGGCCCAAAATGTTCCATAGGGAAGAGAACTGAGTTCCATGAACCCATCTCTCGTGCATGCTGGCTGCATTGAGCTCTGTGCAGTGCCGCATCGGGAACACTAGATACCCGTCGCGCTCAAGCACGGGTTCACCGGCGTGCCAATCCCCGATTTCCTTGCTCGGCATGGTAAGCGGCTTAGCGCGTTTCCATTCAATCAGGTGAAAGATGGTGGGAGCAATCCCCACTTCTTCCGTGAAGAATCCCACAAAATCATCATAGGAGGACCACACGGCCTCAATCTCCTTGCGCATGGATCCTACTTCAAAAGCATGTGCATTGACCGTTTGCATCTTTGCCAGCGCATCGGCTGAGATGCAATAAATTGCCTTCATATACCCAACCGCCGCCTTGGGTGGGGTACAAAGGGCAGTGGGACGCTGGTATGCCCAGGCCTTGAACGCCTCCTCGGCACCAGCCGGCTGTACATTCGAGGGCATATCTCTCCTACCCTTCTCAACGGCCGCCTGCATTGCGCGAATAACATTTTTATTCGCCGCTTGGAAAAAGGTCTGCCAGCGTGACTCAACCTTTGCCATTTCGTACAGCCAGTTCCCGCCTCGGGGAACCAGTGAAGGGGAAACGGCCGTAGACACCGTCATTTCAATCAGCGCGTTCCGAGTCGGCTCGCAGTGGAGCTCAGGCTCTCGCGGCATTGCCTCACAGATGATTATGGCAGCCGTGTAGACGCTTTGGTCACTCAGCTCCACTTCACCCAGGAGCATGGCCTGAAGAATACCAGCCACGCGTAGGCGGCGGTATTTCTTGATAGACGGGATGGCTGACGTATCCGCAATCATGCCCGTGTCAAACCCCTCCAGTAGGTTGAAAATTCCGGAAAAGGCACCGACGACTTGAGGGTCTTTGACGCCTTCCTTGACTTGCACCAACTGCGTCTCAGCAGTGGTGCGACTACCGTACTGATCGGACTTTGCCGTCAAGTGCGGATAGCAAATCCTAAGATTCTCCGATAGGCGAGTAGGCCTCTCATCGGACAGCGCATTGGCTGCGTTCTTCGCTTCCGCTGGAAGCGGACCCAAGGTGCAGGCGCAGTTCGGGTTCATATAGTCCGCCTGCTGCCGCGCCGCCAAAGACGAACCTCTCGAACGCGGGGCGGCGCCCGCCGCTCCGCTGGCCGCGGATGCAGCCGCTGCCATTGCGCGAGTTTGCGCCCGGGAAGCGAAAAGGGAAAACCAAACAAACACCAAAAGATTCCCAGAACACAGGGAAGTCTACCACATCCAAAGGTGTATAAACCTTGGGTGCTAATTACATCAGCACAATGGGGCAATTTCCCCCCTGATGCAAGACCGAATATGGTCATCCCTATGATAAACAGTCGTGCCTTTACTACGACCCTGCTACGCCATTGCATAGGAAACTGCAAAGAGGTCCTATGAACATGCCCACACGGGCGGAAACTGACACAAACACAAACCAGCTAATTGAGGCGAATGTGCCTGAACTAATGTCGCGAATTTGCGGTTGTTAGTGCAGCATGATTAATGCTGTCGTGAATGATGTCCATCAAGCCTACTCAACTCAAGGCTGTTTGAAGAGCAGCGCGGGTCACATATTTTACAACTGAGTCATGCACAAGAGGATCAACACGTGTAGTGCGATACATCCTGTTGCATTTGAAAACTGGGAAAGAGTTCACATGTCGTGAAATGCAAATTAATGTCAATGCATGCACATGATCCTTATTTACAAGACATGAGCAATAGTGTACAACACGGCTATAGCGGTTTACGCCAAGCTTGACAAGAATATCGCGATTAGCAATCCAGGTATTCGGCTGTATAAAAATGCCTACGGAAAACTTCGTGTTCAGCGCGTGCTCAATTAAGTCGTTCAGACATGATTGGCACTGCTCTACCTGGTCACGTGCGCGCCTGATCTTGCTCCAATTCCCTCGCGTGGATGCATCGATCAAACTGCTATATCTGCACAACAAAATGTTAGGTCTGGAGCCTTCAATTGTACCCCGTCTAGGGATAACAGGGCAAAGATTGGCCGGTCTAACAAAGTAGGTAAGCCATCTACCAAACTGAGGTTCAGGCGTTATGCCAAGCTCAGAATCGACGAAAATGTTTCGCGTATCGCAAACATTTGATCGATCCTCAACTATGTCAAAAACCATATAGCTGGATTCAGCTAGCTGGATGAATTTGTTGAAAAATGAATTTTGATCGGTTTCCATGCGTACCCCCCTAATTGGGGGGAGAACAGGTGCAGCAGGCTTTACGACAGGGAGGGTGGGATGGCTAATGAATTTCTCCAGGAATCCTGGATTAAACATTCCTAAAGTCTGCAAATTCCTACCCCATGTCACCTTGTCTACGCACGCTTTGGTGAGAATGTCCGCGCCTTGGTAATGCGATGGACATGCTACGAAACGAAAAATCTGTTCATTGTAGACTTCATTGAGCCAACTAATGTCGATTCGCTGAGTACGCGACATATATCGCATGTTTGGGTTGTTCCCAGTGATAATGATGCGGCATGCGGCCTCATTATCTTCCATACAATTCACCGTGACAGGCTTACCGGTGCCTTGACCGATAGCAAACTGCCAAAGCTGTGCAAGTGGCATGCCTTCCTTGGCCACGCCATGATCTAGTGCAACGATCTCCGCTTCGGGAGTCGATTTGGATACCGAAGTTTGCTTCTTGCTAACTGCGGTAATGGGAACATATGTCCTTGGGCCGACTAGGCAAATAAGGACACCAGATGTACTCTTGGAATCGGTACGATCTCCAGCGAGATCGGCATCGCAGTAAGCGACGATTTCAATGTCACTAGGCTTATCGCAGACCCATCCGTATAGGTGTAGGTCTAGCGTCGAGTTGATATAGGAAACAATCCTATGAAGCTTCTTATCGCACAGTCGATTCCACTTAGTGATTCGACTGGCCAAAGCCTGTACAGGTCTAATTAGGTCGTATCGACCCATTCTAGCACCATATAAAATTTTCATGAGAACTGCAGCTGCAGCGTCGCCTAGGACACCGGGCTGTTCAGCAATCACGTCTGTTGGGCAAGGAGACGGCTGCCCAAACAGCTGATCTACTTCCGGGTTGATGGGATTCTCATCAAACTCCGGTTTACTTTCATCCAGAAAAGGCGTCTCAGCCTTCACCAGAGGTCTAGGGTACTTGGGGAGGCATAGCTCCTTGTACCTATCAACGCATGCTTCCATGAAGCACGCCTCGTTATATTTGATGATCTTCACCCGAGCCGGGTCGAATTTGACCTCGTCAGCTCGAAGTCGTTTCTCTCCGAAACGAATGTCAGGCATCTCCTTGGATGGTGGATGATCCACAGTCCAAGCAGTGCGAGGATCGAAGAAACCCTGTACATCTGCTGCAGCAAACTCATGCTCGCAGCCCAGATACCGCTTTAGGGTACCCGGCGGTTCCATCGTAATTACCCGACTAATGAGGTCCCATCCGATCGATAGGCTAGCGGATGGGCCACTCATCTTGAAGTCATCAACATACACCACAAGAAAAAGCTTATACTTTAGGGTGATAAAACACACTCGGCCATTCCGGGACACGGATAAATCCGACCTCAATAAGCCTCGCTTCGCAATGCTTTTCCCAGAACGTGCCGGCATCAGGATGCCCGTATAGGGCAAGAATCAACGGACAGACCGGATCGTCATAGCCAGCATCTACCCATGCTTGCGGCCATTGATCCTTAGGAAGACGCACCCATGTCGTGGGACCCAGTAGCTTAGCTTGGGTATAGGCGGATTCGCCATCACTGACTTGTAGTGCGTGACCAGGCAACATGCCATATGCATCACACATCTTGCCTGCGGCCATTGTTGCCGGGCATGAGGTAGCTTCGGAAAACATGGCCCAGTGATTTGCCTGGTCCCTCACAAAGCATCCCTCAAACACTACTCTCCCTTTGTACTTCCTATTAGGATCATCCTCAGGGAGTTCATGATTCTTTTCCACACATATGTCAAAAATTCTTCCTACATGGACTGTCTTGCCATTTGCTCGCGCTTCGGCAGCAACTTTCCTCCACTCTCTAACTCTCAACTCATCCCAACATCCCAACTTTCGGAGCTTTGTCCACTCCTTGAGGAGAGCTGCACGCGCCTTGTCGTTACCAGCTTGCTCCTTCTTCGTCACAGGCCTTGCTACACAGGCGTAAAAAGTTGGTATGCCCTGTAGGTTGGGTTGATGCCCCGAAGCCTTGTTCGATCTGGGCATCGGTGGAACAGGATCTCCATTTAATCCTATGGCGGGACCAGCAGGGTACCCGCCGGTACTGCCGAAGCCATTAACCCCCCTGACGGTTACGTCGGGTTGTTTGACAGTGATCTTGGCATCAACAATCATGACTTTCTCGAGTATGAGTTGAGCGATCCTGTCTCCAGGTCGAACTCGAAACTCATAGTCAGAGTGATTAAAAAGCATCACTCTCACTTCTCCTGAGAAATCAGGGTCAATTACTCCTGCACCTACGTCTAGCATGTGCTTGACTGCCAGACCTGATCTCGGTGCGATGCGGCCGTAAACTCCGCTTGGGAAAGTAAAGGCGCATCCAGTTTGCACAAGAGCACTTCCCTTAGCGGGAACGATGATTTCATCGCACGAGCTTAAATCTAAGCCCGCAGAGCCAGGCGTCTGCCGAGTAGGGAGAGTTGCATAACTGTTCAACATGTGGACGAGCAAGGCATCCTTGTCTCGTCTCCATGCACACGGATCGGCCTCCGTTACCTCAACAGGCGCAGCAGGAGCGTCGTCCTCCTCGCTCAAGGTAGCAGGGGCAGCCGCATAGGGCTTATGCCCGTAAAGACCTTTAATTACGGCTTTACACATCCCAATAGGATATCGCGCAGTCAAGGGCGTAAGGCTTCCCTCGATCCTGGCGTGGGGGTAGCCTATTTCGTGGCTACACGTGCGCCCTCGTAGCTCGTTGGCTAGTTCAGGGCAAGAAGTGGCGATCCGCCACTGCTTCCTGATGGGAACACCATCGGACGTTTGCATTCCAAAGTCGCAACCGTCAACATCGACACACCTGATGTCGGGATCGTCGATTAGACGCCTCATAAATGGCTGTTTCCAACCAAGGCAATGCCTCGGCCACTCGAATGCAATTCTACCTCCCTTAAAACGCACGCGTTTGGCGACACGAAGGAAAGCAGCAAACATGACCATCGACGTTCGTCTAGCTTCGTTGAGCTCTACTGCGAACTCGGGACCGTACTGAGACAAATTAACATACTGCCAAGTACTCCACGGTCCGCACGGGATCGAGCCCCATAAGTCACAACCAGGATTCTGATCGATGATCTCAATCAACCTGGTCATATCCTTATTCTTTAAAATGTCGAACGACTCTTTGTGTACGCGAATCGCGTCACCCCCCTGTTCCAGCATTGTGGCGGAGAGCTTAGAGTCAGGTTCGCATGCAAATTCTATCAACAATCTGCGCTTTACCAAAGCGGGTCCAGCTGGTTTGGAGGGTGCGGCTTCGCCAGCACGCGCTCGCTTCAGAGCTTCCTCCCTTTCAGCTTCGATGTATATCCTTCGCATACCGACGGACATACCTCTCCAGTCAGTAGAAGAAATGGAGTTGGGTTTACCAGATCCAGAATAGGACCTCTCCTTTCTTTCCTCCTTCTGCTCATAATCAAGCTCATCACCGTGTAAGGTATGGGCTTTAGGCTCACCTGCATCGAGGTCTTTGACTTTGTCTAGCCTTGTTTTAAACTTGGTCAGAGTGACCCTCGGAGCCCTAGAAGGAGCATGCCCTTTATCATACAGAATGGTCACACCAGTCCAGAATCTTTGAGTTCTGACTCGATGCCCCGGATTCAGGATTCTCCTGTCATCACGAGTCAGTGTATTTTAGATGAGTGACACGATAATCATCCACATCCGCTTGGGACGGGCCTCCTGGAGGCAGCGGAGATCTATCATCCCCGAAAAAGGCTTGCCTAGCATCGACATGATTCCTGTGCCAGGATTTGGGCTCTTCATCACGCACCCAGTGGTCCCTGTCAGGAACATCAGCAGGTGCTTCGGAATCAAAAGCAGGATCACTACTGTCATCGTTAGGATGATCAGTACCCGGACCAACGGCATCGAGCTGGTTGTCCGGTTGAGTGGGAGCATCCGCTTTGGGAAGACCCTTTCCTTCTCCAGTATCTAGGGGCTGGACCTCCCTAGTCAAACGCTCATAGGCGGCCAACATGGGAAAAATGTATCCCTCTTCGGGGTTCCGCCAAATTCTTTTGACTTGATGAACACTGGGTCGGGAAAATCCGTTCCTAAAGTGTTCAAGATCGGCAACGTAGTAGTCGCCCTTCCACTGGCCACCGGGCTCTAATCTATAACCCAGGAAAATCCCAGGCTTCGACACTGGCCCGAATTTGGGCGCTTTAGATGCAGGGTCAATCTTCTGTGCCGGCATAGCGGGCACGTTACTGTACTCGTCCTCTCCGTGATCGGACGGCCCTGAATCATCAGCTAGTTCATCATCTCCTTCGGGCTCGTAATCAGAGTCCTCAAGAGGGTCAAATTCTTTTGGCTTTACAGTGAAATACGTCTCGCCAGTCCACGGGGCTTTTAGCTCCTTGGTGGAATCTGGGCCGTATCTCCAGTCTACGGAGTGTATCATTTCTCCATTTTCCTCATCATACTGAACCCATGTATCACGGTCAGCGGTGAGACGAATATGCTCGATTGGAGCATCAACGCTGTCAGCTTTGAATAGCTTAGTCCTTGGTTCAACATGCACTCTGACGAGTTTGCCAGATTCTTCATCGAAGATCCAGTGATCTTTTGTAGGAATTTCATCAGCTTTGTGATGGTCGTCCCGTTCGGAGGCGTTTTTGAGCCCCCCCTTTTCGAGCCTACGCGGTTTTGGCGCGATTGGCTTGAAATCAACAAGACATCCGAATGGGATGAGTTGACCGGGAAAATCCCTGTCATCGTTTCTCTTTCCCCATGCGGTTCCTTCACCTCGATTTTCGAGATTTCTGGCCGCGCAAAATGCGCGAACGGCAAATGGCCACCATTTGGGCGATAAGCCGGCTTGTCTGAGGAGTACTCTTGCTCCATGCAGAACTAGCTTCACTTTGTTTTCAATGATGCCATTCGTCTTTGGCATTCCGGGTGTGGACATGTGATGCACCCAAGCCATTCGGCGAGTAGCCGCAAGAAACTCTCTGGCTTGGTCCGAGTATAACAGACCAATCTTGGGTTCGGGACCCATAAACTTGTGAAAGGCTTCTACCGTATTAGGTACAGAACGACTAAAAACAGGGAGTACATCTATGTACTTGGTCGCAAGATCGTAAAACACGACTGCGTCCGTTTCACCATTCACACCACGGTCCTTTAAACCGTGTAACACCATCGTGTCAACAGTGACAATATCACCGAATTTCGTGCATTCATGCGCGTCGGCACCGCCCCGGCGGTGCAAACGCACGTTTTCCATCTTTGCGCGTTGGCAATGTGGGCAAAAAGGATTCTTTGGCAAATGTGACATCATGTGTTGAAGCGTTTTAGCTTCAGCACGTAACTGGGCTTCAGTCCTGTAGCCCTCAGGGTGTTTGATTTCAACAACTTCACCCCCCTCGTCAGGCGCGTCGGCCTCAGAGGGAGCTGCAGGGTACAGTGAATCGTTCATGGCAATTACTGGACCGGGCATTGCCGGTATCGCAGGACATGCATCTAAGTTCGGGGCTCCAAACATAACCGGCCCTTTAGGCAGGTATGGGACGTTGTTTATAACGTCGAGCCTAACAGTTCTCCCGGATGGGCTGATGAGAACAGGCGTCTCAAAAGCATCCCACCGGAAACTGTATCCAAAATCCACGCACCTACGCCCTATCGATACAATCGAGGGTGTATTATCCATGACGAAGGCTTCAATATCCTCGTCAAGTGACTCAACAGTTGCATCAACTCTACCTTGAGTCCCAGCAACACCATTTGCGGTTTGCAAGGAATGTTGGATTCGCCCATTCTTGATGTGGCGATGATCCTGCGCGGGAATGTCGTGCATCCCAACCAAGTCGAAAGGACACCCAGTGTCAGCAAGCCACCGGATTTCGATTTGTGGGCCAGGCATAGCAGGCATCTGATCAGGAACATTTTCCCTGATCATTCGAGGGCGACGAGCCCACCTATTATCAGGCACATACTCACCTAATTGCAACTGTACAATCTGTCTAGTAGTGGCAGCTAGGATTCTAGCATTTTCTTCGGACATCGCAATCACCTCGGGAGGATGGCGCAACCTATCCGGGTGAATGGGGTGAGAATGCGACCGCCGATTCATGATCAGCCTAGGCTCGTCACGTGTCCTTATATTCTCAACTTGCTGAATTTCAGCATTGTCATTGAAACTCAGCCTGCGAGCAGTGAGCTTAATCCTCACTGCCTTCGCGAGCTCAGAGTTATACTGGCCGCACTTACCGGGCAGGTAATAGAAATCCGTCCTAATGTCAATTGGCCCAGGAATCCGTCTGAATAAAACGGATTTACGAGTCGGTACACTCAAATCGACATCATCAATCAGAGCGTTGTCCGAGAGACGAATCGTTCGTCTGCGAATTACAGCTCTGATATTCGGGCCGCCCGGACACGTACCTTGCAGTGTACGAGCGCCAATAGTGGTCACTGACCACTCCATTGTCCCTTCAGGGCGTTGAAACCGAGCTCTATACTCTTCATATGCCTTGGCTATGGGATGAGCAGGGCAGGCAACAAGCCCAATAGCCTGAGGGTGACGGCCCGCCCCTCTCAAAAACCCGCTGACAAATCAGGGGCAGGACTATATGTCCTGTCGTCAGCAGTGGTAGTAGGTTCAGCAGACTCGGGTTGCGCATCGGCAGACTCGGTCGCTGGGGCCGCAGTGTGTTGCTTCGCTTCTTTCAGCAAATGCTCAGGTGGCTTTGCATGCTTGTAATCACACTTATCCCTCATGCACTTTCCATAGGAAACCCATTGGGCGCAATACCCTGGAATCAGGGGAGGACGCTCCTTGCGTTTCGCATCGGAACTCCCAGTTCTTGTGTGTGCGAATTTGCACTCTTGTCCGCGCGAACAGTATCCACGCGCGAAGTCCCTGCACGCATCAATCGCAGGAGCACCGGGCGACGTAGATCTGGGCCTCCTTGGGGGCTCGCCCCTAGGGCTAGGCGTACGCCGCTTGTCCTGCTCCCGATTCCTGGGAGAGTACTTGTCCCTTCGATGAGGACTTGGGGTATTACCGGTCCTCTTCCTTGGATCACTAGGAGGCCGATTAGGCCTATGGGAATCTCCAAACGGAGATCGTCTCCTGACGGGAGGACCAGGAGCACCAGGTTTCTGGGCTCTGTCCCTGGACTGAGATCGTTCGTAAAAGTCTTTGTGCATATTGACCTGATTCTTACGAACCCTCCAGCGGTCAATTTCGTTCTTACAACGAGCACGAAGCCATTCATAGCTACAAACATCAGGGTTGGATATGTTCCTATCCCATTCCCTGATATCATGAGCCAAACAGTTGAGGTGTCTAACCTTCTCACTGAATAGCGACCGCTTTACCTGCTCGGTCAGCGGTTCATCGAGACCCGCAAGGATGTGATCCCACTTCGCGATGAACCTTTCAAGTCGCTCCTCTTCAGTATAGAAAGATGAAACACTGCATCGCAAGTTTGAGAGCTCAATTATCCTGAATGATTGCTCTCCGATATTCGCAGTCCTTAAGTGGTCGTATAAGAGCCACAGGATCTGCCTACTCTTGATGCGATTGTTGGAGCGTTGAGCGGCTTCGGTGAGACGATTAATCTTATCGATAATTGCAACAGTCTTGATGCACTTCCGAATGGCTGCATTGAACCTAGCTTCAAGGATGTGGTATTTACATTCCCCATCCAGTTCATCAAAGGTCTTTGCCTTCTCGACTTCAGTTAGCCAATTGATGACGTAAAGTCCATCATAGCTGTAGGCATTGCTAACAGCTTCCTTCATATTGGCTATCCATACCCTCAGCCCAGCCGCGTCGGGCTCTGGCGGGAGGTCTATGGGAATGCACTTAGTCGCAGCTGTACAGTTCGGATCATGGTGGCTACTGTATCCACCGCCACCAGTTCCGAAAAGATGCTGTGGAACCTGAGAACTACTGATTGACAGTGCACATACAGGACAAAGGCGAGTAGCCTTCGGAATGCAAATCTCACATGCCCTTTTCATGCATATCTTACATTCCCCAATTTTGCTGGGGTCAGGAATATCCCGATCACACATCCGACAGTTCTTGTCAGGAGGATCGGGGCCACGCATGGTCGGCGGCTCAAGGCCTGAAGGATCCTTCGGCCTTGTACCGTTGGGATCAAATCCTGGATAATATCCGGTTTCACGTTTATCCATGGGCACGGGTTGCGTAGCCTTCGGAGGGCTCTGAAGGTCAGCCGCGTTGGGTTGAACCCCAGTGGGAATGTCACGGAATCTGTCAACGGGTGGCCGCAGAGGCGGCGAGTACGACCGCGTCGGGTTCGTCTCAGGTGCGCCTCCAGGAGATCTATTCCTGACACGGTTACCATCGGGATCCCGTCTTCTCCTGGTTTCGTCCCTAAGGCACGCAAGACAACAGGGACCCTGGACAAATCCAAATCTCCTGTAGTCATCCTGCCCAGCAGAATGTCTGGTGCAGTAGTAAGTCCTACAAAACTGACACTCAGTTCCCTTGGTCAGGAACGAGCTCTCCCTACAGACACCGCATCGGGGTCCGTTACGGGAACATTCTTCACACAAGTTCTCTTTGAACGAGAAACAATACTCACAAATATCACCTCTGCATCCTTTGCAGTGAAACTCAGCCATGAGGTGATTATTTCCATCACCTACGTATTTACACCTGGGTTTACCAGGGTCGCCAGGGTTCCCACCGGCAGCACTCTTTTTCCCCCCTCCTCCTGGGCTTTGCCGATCTGGAGGAGGAGGTGGTGGAGGATCATCATCAGGAGGGCCAGGTGGAGGTGGCCGCTTATCCGGAGTACGGGATGCGGCACGTCTTCCTCCTGTGCGATCGTTCAATCCACTACTTGATGCCTGGTTCGAGTGCCTTGACTCGAGGGAGTTAATTCTCTGGGCCGTATTACCCAGCACCTCGAGCATTTGCTCGATCTTACTGTTGAGCGTAGTTGAAACGGCCATGTTATGAGTATTTTGCTTGTCCGTGTAGGATTTGCAGTCCCTTGACTTTATCTCAAGGTTGGCTTGTGTTTCATAAAGTTGGTCTTTAACCCACTTTATGCCGTCCCTATTATTGGTCCAGCATTGTTTGACATCCTGCATCATCCTATCAATCTGACATACCCTAGTGGACAGGTCCTCGATTTTGAGGTTTACTCCACCAATCGCAGGATGGTTGGATTGGCTCTCCACTAGAGACCTCTCGATCGCATCAACACGAGCTATAAGCCCGGTTACTCGATCAGAAAGAGATTCAAAAACAGTTTGAACTTGGGTGATGGAGCGAGCAACATCATCATAGCTGGCTCGCTCATTTAGGGCATCGCCTATGCTTATCATGCGATTGGAAACGATCTTGACGCGTTGGCCAAGCTCGGTCACGATGTCCTTAGTCCCTTGTGACAGCTGCATGGCCGCGTTCGCAGCCTGCGTACACGTGCTACTCACGTGGACGCATTGGTCGCATTTGGCCCTCCACGAGTTAACCTCAGTGGAGAGCTGCTTGATGCATTGATCACTTCTATCATTCCTACGCCCAAGGTCTTCGACCTTAGCAACCAGGCGATGAATGATCGCACTTACCGAAGAGTCCACTCTCCCTCTTTCAAGGGCTGTTACAAGATCAGCAACCTCGTTGGGTTGCTCCTCACTCGCAGGACCAAATCCTGATCCGCGATCTCGAGGAGTGGACAAATCAACCATGATTGGATTAGATCTCGGAGGAGTTCTGAAATCATCCTGCACGGCCGTTGATGGCCGTGGGAACTCACTCCGATTAGGAGATTGACTCTGATACGGAGCAGATCTCCTAGCATCACGAACCGCAGAGGGTTGTGTCATGCCCAGGCCTTTGGCCACGGACAGTTTAGGAACAACAGGCCTATCCGTTCGCATAGGAACATCAGGTCTCGAGTCAGCAATAACAATGTCATTCAAGTCGGTCGCATTGGACACTCTAGACTCAGACATCGATTCAATATCAGTCGCATTACTGATGGTATGATTGCGACTAGAACTTGATGCCATCATGGACTCAGATTCTATCGGAACATTAGCTCCGTCCATGTTGTCCAGAGCGAAAATGGAAGCCGCGTTGGGCGTAGGGTGAACGCCTTGCGCGTTCAAGCCACTTGACCTATTAAATTCCTCCTGGAATGCTTCGATCCCATCAAGCACGTTAACGAGTGTGTCCGCGTTTAACGGGTCTCTACCAATGATCGACGCTGGGTCACCTGATCGACCGCGTCCTGAGTCCCGCGTATTGGGGTTACCCCTGTGGGCAGTTTCCCGATCCATCCCCCTTGCCCTATGCGATCCAGTCGAATTTGACCTTGATCGTTTGCTTGGGGTTGGACTAGGATGCAAATCCAATCTATCTACGATATTACGCTCCCTAGGGCTCTCAAATCCTGAAAGCCCTGGGGGAGGGGACATGTTCCTCATGGTCGGGTTTACAGACGGTCTTGGCCTGACGTTACGGCTGGCCACGTCAGGATTGAGATTCTCAATCGACAAAGGTAGCATGAATTCATCGCTTCCAGCAGCCCGTTTTGGGCTTTGGAATTGCGGGAAAGATGACGGGGCGGGTGGCCCTGGCATCCATGCGGCAAAATCCATACCAAAAATGTTTCCGTCGTTGGGCCATGAGGCTCTCCAATCGAGCCCACCGGATTCGGTCGGCAGATGAACGTCAAATGCAACTCCACTGGATGTACCAGGTTCGGGATTACCGAGTGCTTGAAAAACTATACTGCTGGTTGGCACAGGTCTACTGCTACTTCGAGAGTCACGAAACTCGGACTGACCAATATTCATCAGCTCCGGGAAAGATGAGGATTGAGCTCCAGGTGCAATACCGGGCTCGTCATCATCACGTCCTGAGACGGAATCATCATGGTCAGGACGATTAGCCCCATGACCCTGAGAGCGATTAGCTCTTGAGGCATTAGACGATAGGTCATCAGTGCGAGTAGCACTGGACCTTCCTGAAGGCATTGCTTCTGAAAAAGTGTGGTCCGACAAAAAGTCAGGACCGGAAAACATCGGCTGTCCGGGCACTTGGTCGTCATTCACAACGTCCAAGATTCCGGCCTGGCCGAGAACCCACTCATCGGTCACCACATGAGGTCCATCCTCTGTGATTCCCGCCATGAGTCCTACAGTAGCCTATGGAAAACGGCGCCTGCAGGGTTGTTATTAAATGGGGTTCGCGGTGCCAACCGAGGACGAATCCTACGGCTGATAACCTGCGAAAGGGTTTGAAACAGAGTTTCGGGAGAGAATAAACAGGCCCAATCCCACCAACAAGAAGAGATTGTTTAAGTCCCCCAGTCCCAAGGGCAAAGCGGTGCCCTCGGCTGGCAATGAACCACACAGATAACAAACGGGGAATCCTGTTTAACCGCAAAACCCAAACAGGAAAGGGGACCAGCGCAGCCAACCAGGCGAGCGCAGCAAGCAAGCGAGCAAAGCAATTAACCAAGCAAAAACGGAGCAGCAGCAACAGAGCGCACACCACCAGACAAACAACCGACCCACAACCAAAGAACGTGCCTACCGCCGCGAACCTCAGCCCGATCTTTTGCACGACCGGGATGAGTAGCGGCGCCGTAGGCAGCCGATGCCGTTATGGCGGAGTCCGACGCGGTGAAAAGCTTGAGCCAAACGGCGCATTGGCCGTGGCGTTGAAACATGTTGCGATAAAACTACATGCCCCCAAAAACATTTGTAATCGCTGCCCCCTTTTTGGGTTTGCCTCACCTTATTGGACCCCGGATTGAAACCAACTAGCTTTCTTTTGGTTGGAGTTGAACGCAAAAAAGGGTTAGCGGTTGGCACCCGACCAACAAATCAAAACGCAAAGACAAACAAACAAACAGACAAACAAACAAACAAACAGACAGACAAACAGACAGACAGACAGTCAAACAAACAAACAGACAAACAGACAAACAAACAAACAACCAGACACAGACAGACAGACAGACAGACAAACAAACAAACAAACAAACAGACAATCACACAAACAAACAAACAAACAGACAAACAAACAAACAAACAGACAAACAGACAAACAAACAAACAACCAGACACAGACAGACAGACAAACAAACAAACAAACAAACAGACAAACAAACAAACAAACAAACAAACAGACAAACAGACAGACAGACAAACAAACAGACAAACAGACAAACAAACAAACAACCAGACACAGACAGACAGACAAACAAACAAACAAACCAACAAACAGACAAACAAACAAACAAACAGACAGACAGACAAACAAACAAACAGACAAACAAACAAACAGACAAACAGACAGACAAACAAACAAACAGACAAACAGACAAACAAACAAACAAACCAACAAACAGACAAACAAACAAACAAACAAACAGACAGACAGACAAACAAACAAACAAACAAACAGACAAACAAACAAACAAACAACCAGACACAGACAGACGGACAGACAGACAAACAATCAAACAAACAAACAGACAGACAAACAAACAAAGAGACAAACAAACCAACAAAGAGACAAACAAACAAACAAACAAACAAACCAACAAACAGACAAACAAACAAACAAACAAACCAACAGACAAACAAACAAACAGACAAACAGACAAACACACAAACAACCAGACACAGACAGACAGACAGACAGACAGACAGACAGACAAACAAACAAACAAACAGACAAACAAACAAACAGACAGACAAACAAACAAACAGACAAACAAACAAACAGACAGACAAACAAACAAACAAGCAAACAAACAGACAAACAAAGAAACAGACAAACAAACAGACAGACAAACAAACAAACAAGCAAACAAACAAACAAGCAAACAAACAAACCAGACGATCAAAAAGACACGAAACATGTGAGACCTAATGAGACCTCTGGGCTTCCGGGCGGATGCCGCCGATGATCTCCAGGGCATGGCCCGCGAAGTTGGAGAGGAAGAAGCCGGCGATCTGAAGCCCGCGAGGTTTGCTTCGCCCGGTCTCGTGCCGGACGGTGTCTACGCGAACTAACTCGCTGGCCTACAGGGGTTGAACTGAAAGGCTAACCTGTTGAAACCTTGACTAAAAAGACCAGGGGAAAAAGAACTTTGGACAGGTGAGCTAAACAAGGTGGTTGCAAAACAAAGAGCAGAATCCATCAAACGGGATCTTGTAAGGGAAGGCCCTGGCCTACCAGTCTGTTGGGGCGGGGGGCCCGGGGGGAAGGGGGAGCGTTGGTTGCCTGGGGGGAGGAAGGTTCCCCTAAATATCCCCGTTAACACCACTCGAAGGAAGCTCATTCTAGTCTTGCACAACAGGTCATGTTCAAAAGCGCGCAAAGGGGAAGCATAGGGAGCCGTGCACAGGGTAAGGTGGGGTCTACTTGGCTTGGGGTGGGGTTTCCTTTGGACCCCCACCAAAGGCTCTTTTTCTAGCAAACGAGAACCGCAAGGGTCTCGTTCCTCTGGTACCTCTTGAGGCGCTGACCAATGCTCCATAGACCGCCAGCAGTGCCTGGGTCTCCGAGGGAGGCTTCATGCCCATGTCCTGGCGGCAAGCGTAGCTCAGGTGGTGCCTGGAACACGCTGGGCGTGGTGATGTCAATTCGGGACCCTCGGGTGGACGTGCTTGAACAATCCATGTCCAGCGGGCGTTTTCAAGGGGTGGCGTATGCAAAACGTGCCAAAATAGAGGCGCCCACCGAGCCAGCGTTTGGACGTGTCGGAAGTGTCTAAAGGTAGAGAGAGAGAGAGAGAACCGAAAGACAGAAATAAATGAAGGAAGTGAGGCAAGAAGGAAGAGAGAACAGTGGAAGGAACGCAAGAACAAAAGACAAACAAAAAGAGACGGATCAACAATTACACTCTTTGGATGGCTGTCCCAAGATGGTTCTTCGACGCATTAACAAATTGAGTGAATAAAGGTATGATAATAAGAAAGGAAGCTGACGTCCATCTAACCTCAGGTTTTGAGCTCTAACATGCAAAGCTGCGTCAAGGCACGAAAACGAGAAAACATGGGACAAGCAACCAACAGCTGGTCCAATCAATCGAGTGGCCCAACCCAGAAATAGCAACGAGTAGTTCCATGACCGCATAAAACCACGTGGCACTCACTAATCCCTTCCAGCCCTGTGGGTCCCACAACACTTAGTTGAGGGGTTTCCATGTTGATCATGGAGCTAAACCTGATCGCAGTAGCATTGGTTACTTTTGACTTTCTGCGCCTGCATCCAGCTGTACATGAAGGTTGTCTCCTTCTTCTCAGAGGTCCAATACCTGCCGCGTTCAAGCACCCCGAAGCAAATGCCAAGACTTTAAGACTAGAAATTTTCTATATAGACATCCAGAAAGACAAATGCCGCAGCTGCAAATATGTGGACGAGATTGTGGGAATGCGCTCGTGAGGGGGGGGGGGGGCGCCCTAGGTAAGGATTTTTATGCTTCCGCCTTTTTCCTAGACATATGCGTGCAGGTTGCACTGCATTCTGTGCATCTGGGCGCCGAGCTTTGCAATTTGCCAAATTCATGGCAACTCAAAAGCAACTGCTGAGGTCAAAGCGAATGCCACAGCTTGGTGAAAACCACCCAAATCGAAAACCCCGGGTGGGGGGGCGTGGATGCTGGTTTCCCTTGAGAGGTTAAACGTCAGAAAGCAGAAATTCAAAGGCTACAGCAACATAGTCTTTGACTTAGATGCTTCCGCCTTTTTCCTAGACATATGCGTGCAGGTTGCACTGCATTCTGTGCATCTGGGCGCCGAGCTTTGCAATTGCCAAATTCATGGCAACTCAAAAGCAACTGCTGAGGTCAAAGCGAATGCCCCAGCTTGGTGAAAACCACCCAAATCGAAAACCCCCAAGCCCATGATCAAAATGGCTCAGGGTGGGTTGGGTGCCGGGGCGTTAAAAGTCAGCACCAAATGTCGAGCAAAATTCATTGGATACATTTGTGCTTGCTGTGTAAGAAATGCTTTGAGATACCGGTAAGTTGCAAGTGGGGTCTGCCAGTCAATGAACATGCTTTGTGGCCTGTGCAGCGCGGGAAGACCACGGCCTTGCAATTAACCAGTAACAGAGAAGTAGGCTTCTTCCATTGTGTACCGAATTGGCAAAAATCAGTCGTCACCAGTTGTACGCGCCGATCGCGTGCAAGCCGCTGCAGCTGAGGGCACTGCCAAACCAGCGAAGAAGTTGGATTCTCCAAATAGGCACTCTTGCCCATTCTCAAACACTTCTTCAGTAAACGAATGGCACAAAAAAGCATAATGTTTGCTTGTGAGACTTTCTGTGCGTCTTTGGGAGGCAAACCAGGCAAACCGAAAATGCGTTCCCCGGGCTGTCTGAGTGGCTTAGGCATCTTTGACCACCAAGGGGCTCTGCGTGCTCTGCTCCAAGAATTGCAGGGCAGGTCAATTCCAAAGCAGTCGAAATGAGCGAAATTACGCATCACATCACTCCAACATGAAGGCTTTGAAAGATCGTTTGCAGCAGAGTCACACGTGTCAACTACACAAGCCTGGCCACCCAAAGCGCAAAAGGCTTGAGCTGGATGCCCAATCCCCCCAAATAAACTCAAAAGCTTCATGCCCTGAAATTCTCTTGCGCCGCCTTCGCTACGGCACGAGGAAGCTGCACTTTCCCACCGCGGAAATACCTTGTAAAATTGAGGCACGTCCTCCCCCAGGGTGAGATACTTGTCGCTGACTGAGTTGACGGCTTGCTGCAGGCGCCCAGGTTTGTCGTAAATCCGCGCGCTGGCATCTGCCGCCCACCGTCCGCGACGCTGTATCGCCTGAACACTCCGAAGGCGAAGCAAATGGTCCCGGGAAGCTCCGCCATGGCGATTCTGATACGGAGAGATCGCAAGGTCCTCCACCCCCAAACTCTTCACGCTGGCCCTCCATACTCGCAAGTACTGGCTGGCGCTGAAGCTCCACAAGGGGCAAACCTCCCCGTGCTGGGCTTCTCTGCCCCTGGCATACTGCACCACCAGAGGCCCCAGGCACTGCATCCGGACATCGTCCAATATCAGAACCTCGTCGTAGATCCCGGCTTTGCTGCTCTCGCTTCGCTCGAAAGGACTCAAAATGATCACATCGTGATCGTAGTGTTGGTTTTTCTTCACCACATCCACGGCGTGCACTTTCAGAAGCTCGCCAGGACGCGCATAGGTGGAGAAGGAGATCTCGTTGTACAAAGCCATCTCCTTCCAACCCATTGCCAGCATCACCGCGCTGATGGCCCCCTTCACAAACTCTATCATCGGCAGCCGTGTCTGCGATGGAGACATCTTCCTCCACCCCTTCATCGCCCGCCGAAAACGTGGCAGGTGAAGTTCCCCACGCCGCGCAGCCTCCGGCCTTTCGAACTCCAGGGCCGCCTTCAGCTTCTCCCCGGAGTCGTGGCCCTCGCCCTCTAGGTACAGGAAGTCTGAGTAGTCGCACAGCGCTTCGTCCAGCTCCACCTCGTCCGAGATAGGGAGCTGGTAGTGTGCGACGAAACGGTAGAACTGCTCGAGCCTCCTGGCATAATCCCTCCGCTGAGGGGCCTTCACACTCCCCAACTGCAGAAGACTCTTCTCCCCTCGAGTGGCACGCAACTTCTTCTCGTACTTTCTTTGTCTCTCCTGAGCTCTCCTCCTCTTTGCCGCCACTGACTTGATGACTTCCTTCAAGGCGGAAACCATCGGTGCCCTCCCCTGATCTTCTCTTCTCCTCGAAGGGCTCCTGCTTCTTTTGCGGCAGAAGGGTTCCTGCCGGGTTGGGCTCTTCATCCTTGCATTTGACAGCGCCACCTCCCTCTTCGAGAAAGTGGCCACTGTCCTCTTGGGCCTCATGTCTCTGGCCTGAACCCCGGAAAAAAGGTCTCTCCCAGGGCGGCGGCTCCCATGCTCTGCTGTCGGCATCCGCGACGTTGAACTCCGAAGGCACCCATCTTACTGAGAGCCGAATGCCCGAAGCCAGAAGATGCGCTGATATCCGCCTAACTATGTGCATGAGACCATAGCTGTGACACCTGCCCTTCTGGATAGCTAAAGCCACCCCCATGTTGTCGTTGAGGACCAAAATGCGTTTGCCATGTCGATGCTTGTCTCTGCAGCGATGTTTGACAGCCCCCAAAACACTTCGTGCCTCAATAAGGTGCACCGGCTCTTTGAAGTTCACTCTGGCGTTCCAAAGCTTTCTCCACTTAGTCGCAGTTAGAAAATGGGGTGGAACCTCTGGGACAGTGTCATCTGCAACCAGGATTTGCTCCACCCTACCATCAACCACCGGAAGAACAGTATTTGGGTCGTGAAGAGGGTCTGCCCCCGCAAGTGCCACAGCCCTCGGCGCCCGTCTCTGTCCTCCGTCCAGCTTGAAGCGCCAACGCTCATCTTGCCGGCCAATGGCAGCTGATGCAGCGGCATCAAAGTCGCCCTCCATAACTGCATAACCTGACAGGCAAGCGTCGGTACACAGGGGCTCCCCATCCCAAGTAGAGAACATGTCTGCAGTACCCAGAGGCATAAGTGAACGAAATAACCGTAACTCCCACGCGACGCTCTTCCAGAGACGTGTCTTCCTGCGATAACACTGCTCAATAAAAGTATAGCTGTGACGCAGAACGCACATCAGCCCACGATGCAGCAAGGAACGCACGGTCATGTGGCCGACAACCACCTGCAGCTGCTCCCCCGTTATGTACGGCCTGCTCACCAGGGCCGCCAGCGCCTTGTCCAGACGCCAGTCACGTTTCGGTGTGGGTTGTACAGTGCCTGACATTCCGTTAATTCTCACCCCCAGACTTTCAACCAGTGTGACCCCCTCGACCTCCTCGTGGGTGTCCAAACCATGTGCATGCAGAGCGGTCATGACTCGCTGTTGGTCTGCCAACACTCGGTCCCTACAAACTCCAAGGTGGTTGTTGTTGTCCGCGTAAATCAGCATTGCAGTGGCGTGCTCCCCCCGGCCTGCGTCTCCCCCCAGGACTGGTGCGGCAAAGCGATCGCGCAGCAATGGGACGCCAGGTGTTGATCTCCTGGCCAGCTCACAATGCGCTTCGTGCGCCAAATGGAAAGACCACGCGAAACCCATGGGCAGAACCCGCATGCAAGGGTAAATAGGGGCAGTGGAGATATCCCTGATTGCGGCAAACTCTTCAGGCAAATAGCCCAACTCTTTCTTTAGGAGCTCGTCATTCACAGCGGGCAAGGAGAAATACTCACCTAGCTTCCGAGATATCTTCAAGCGGTAGAAAAAATCCTTCACATCCTCCTGCGAAATGAAAAGCTCTGCATCTTTACCAAGTCTCCCCGCACCGACCTCGATCCTACTCCATGTTACCCAAAATAGTTGAAGGCGGTTCCCGAAAAAGTCGATTGGTACGGCGAGCATCGATAATGAGGCGCTGCTTCCCAGACTTCTTTGAAACCATGAAAACTCCAACCTGCGAACGGGGCGTAGTGGTGAAATAAAGGAGGTTGCACCTAAAGAGGTCCCCGAGGAAGGTGTGGTAAGTTGTCGGACTGTTCGCAATCTGAGGATCCATGTACATATCTTTTGAAAAACCCTTCTCTTGCTCACCTGCCATCTCCTCCGGGCTGAGCAACATATGGCTCTCAAAGCGCTCCAGTATTTTCTTTTCCCTCTCTGGCAACATGTCCACAAGTTCAGCTGGTTCACCCTGCCCAAATGGCAGCGACAGCTGGTCCCTGATGTAGCTCGCAAGTTGCCCCGGACTGTCAGACACCGCGTAGGCGCCTGATGCCTTACCACGCAGCAGCTGCCGAAGCGCTGCCTGCTCTGTTTCACAAAAAGGTGCAGGAGGACGCTGTTCATGTTTTCTCCAGATCCCCTGCAACGCCTCAGACTGTGCGGCATTCATCGACAGGAAGGCCATAGGCGATCATCAAGAAAGCCAGCAAGGCAGTTTAATGCCACCACCGACTCCCTGTTGCGCTCCAGTAGAACTCGACGGCGCACCACACGCTGCCGAGCCCGACGGGAAGCCAGAAGACCCGCCTCCCCGACATAGCCATGATCCACAGGTAGGGGTGAAGGCAAAAGATCCCCAAACCTGGCCTTTGCGGCATTGGAAAACCTTGCAGCGCCCGAAAAAGTGTCATCGGCGCATCCGGTGCCCTGGATACGCCGACCACCAGCAGTGCTAGGGTTTCTCCGGGGCCTTGTCCTTAGGCCCCGGCCCACCCTTTCCACCCCCCTTGCCATCATTCCGCAGGTGCTTCTTCTCCTCGGCTGCCAACCTCGTCTGTTTCATGACCTCGGCCTTCGCCGCCTGCCGGCGGGCTGCATGTTGCTGCAGGGCCGGGTCGATCAGGCTGCCGTCAGCGGCATCACGAACTCGAAGGAATTCCTCAGCTCCCTCGTAGGAAGGGGTGTCCGGCCTCCCCTGGTGCGCATGCTCTATCAGCGTGCGTCGTCTATTCATGGACTCAGCACAAGCAAGGCCGCCGGCATTCAACTGATCGTAGCATATGAGGTAGTTTAAGCTTCGACAGATAGCTGCGTGTTCATGCACACTTCGGTCTGAATGCCTGACCCCACTCTTTTTCAGCCAAGATTCGTGATGTTGTAAAAAATCCATAGACATCCTGCGAAGTTGCCCCCCAGTGGGAAGTCATCATAGTCAACCTCCTCCATGTCTGGGACCGCTTCGCTGATCGTACGCCATCTCTCTTCAGCTGAATCAAACATGACAGGCAAAATCCTCACATCCCTTTCTTCGGGTTTTGGAGTCTCAGGGCCGGCCACCCTCAAACTCTTCTGCAGGCTCTCCAACTCACTGGCCGGCACTGCCCGGGTCAGAACCTCATCCCCTCCAAAAGAGAACAAATGGAAAATTCTACCGCCAACCACCATTCGCGAGGCATCGCCGGGTGGAACCACCTCCTCACCTATGGCTCCTCCACCGGATCGATAGACCACTATATGCATGTCACCCGGCTGAGACTCATGCTTGGGGCTTGGCCTCGGCGCAGCCGGAGCGGCACCATCATCCTCATCACGCCTGCCCACCAAGCGGCGCCTGCCTCGGCGGGCCAGCGCAGCGCGCTCCGCAATCTGCACCAGCCGCCGAACCTCCTCCGCGTTGATCTTCCCAGCGCCGGAGTGCTTGGGAAGGTACGCGTCTCTTTCCCGAACACCGCCTGGGAGCTTGCCATGCATGGGTATCACCTCCGTGTACACCTCTCCTGTGACAAGGGTTGTATCCTGGATATCACGGTCCGGGGTCACTATTGCAACTTCATCACCATGGTAGCACATCAAAACCATCCGCCAGTGCAAGAGCGCAGGGTCATCCCTGAAGCGCACGAGCACGCAGTCTTGCGTTAGCCAGTTCTTCGCTGCTGCAACCGCCATCACTTGTCTTTCGAGACAAGCTCAAAGGGGCGCTGGACCAGTCACCTTTCACTGGCTTTGCCCGCGTGATCTCCTGCTTCTCCGCCACCAGGCGCCAGATAAAAATGCAAATGAGGGAAAAGATCACCCCAGCTAGGAAACCTATCAGTATACTCAGCCAGTCAAACTTGCAACCCTCTTTGCTCAGAACCACGGCCAGTTGCTGCTGACACCTGCCCACTTGCTCTTGCAGCCAGATGTTGTAGCTCTTGCACACGCTGCCCTCCCCCGAACCACGAAAACGCAGGGATTCAGCCACCCACGCGCCCAGCACCTTAAGACTGTCGATGGCCAAGCCGCGGGCCACCTCTTGCCAAGCGCCCATTGGGCGACCTATACTAATGCTGGTTTCCCTTGAGAGGTTAAACGTCAGAAAGCAGAAATTCAAAGGCTACAGCAACATAGTCTTTGACTTAGATATTTTGCGAGTCAGGCTTTTAGGCCCCCCACCCCCAAACCCTGATTAAATCAGGCATCGTGGGAAAGAAGCGAAAGCTTGGAGAACTCACGCTAGCACAGCGAGCTTTCGCGAAAAGCATGCGCGACTGGTATTGATTCAAGCTTGAGAGTAAGTTTGAATGTGCTTACCCCACTTCAGATCGGTCAGTGTCCTGTCTTCGTGAAAAACATGGCTACTGAAAATGAAGCTGCTTCTACATACACTTGCGTGCGTTTGCGTCCCTATGTGGTTTGATGGTTCAAATAAGTCACAAGACAGTAAGAAGTGGAAACGACATTGACCGCAAGTTGGTTGCTCCCCACTTGCACAGCCCAGGTTTCAAACGCTAAAACTCCAAAATGCTAACCCATTTCCTCCGCATTTATCAACCGGGGCTGTTGCATAGCGATGCCTTCATTTCTTCTAGGGTAAATTGATAATCCTTAATGACTTATCAATCAACTATCAACCACCACCGATAACCGCTCACGGGTCCTCTGATAGCATTGAGGCCCTCTTGATCTTGATATCGATGAACAACCCTCACTAGGGAACCCACCCTGAGTTTAGCTGATGCGGTCAAAGGAGCAGCGAGCACAGATAAGCAGGCCGGCAGTGCACAATCCAAAGGTTGCAGAAGTTCTGGAAGACCATGATGCCCGCAAGTGCCACAAACATCACCTCGTGCAGCTTCCGGCTTTCACTCCTTCGCTCGAATATTAGGCGCAGCTTTATCTACAATTAAGCGGTGCACAAACAAGCATGGCACGACTTCTTGCCCAAGGCACATAAGTATCAAAAGAAGGCCCGACTTGTTGAGGCTTTAGATAATATCAAGTTCAAGGTCGGGCGGGAGACCCTCAAAAACCGCCACCCCCGCCAAACATCTTGTCCAGTTAAGCATCCTACACGCCAAGCTACGGGGCGTTTGTCTACTCAATCCATCACACCAGGATTCCCTGTCATACAAATCCGGTTGAAGAATCAATCATGCTCAAGGCCGAAACGCCAACTGAATCAGGACTCTCAATGTTCCCATAGTTCCTTGAAACGCATCGATGGCCTCACATCCCCTCCATCCTGCAAGCCATCACAGTAACTCATGCCAAAGACTCTTTCCCACCCTTGTTGTTTCCTTTTAATAGGGAACCACCGAGCGAAGGCCCGCCAGGCACCGCACGAAGAAGGTGAAGTACCCCATGGCCTGAAGCGGTCACCAGCGGCAATTTGGCGCTGAGAGATGAACACGGCAACAACATACTTGTTTAGCACGAGGGATCCCGATGTCTAACCCGCGATCCGCAATGGGACACCACAAGGGAAACCAGCAGCTGGCATAAGCATTCGCGAATGCCCCAAAAAATAGCTCGTCCATTGTCGCTCGTTGATCCAGAAAGTATCATTATCAACAACACCACTCAGTGAGGGATCGGAGAAGAAAACAAAATGCATCATCTTGCACAGGAAATTATCATCCCTGGTCGCTCCCACAATGGGGATCGTTATACCCCGAAAGCGCCCCATGTATTTTCAAGAAGAATTGAACACCATGCTTGTCAAATAAACAATCTAGTCCTTTGTCCAAAGGAAGTCTTATAAATTTAGCGAAGTCCAAAATGCCTTTGCAAGGGGGGACCTATGCAACAGAACAAATAGATGGCTTCCGACCGGCTTTCCCGCCTGTTCCCGCCGAGACCAGTCATAGCCACTTGTTTTGGCTGCCAACCTGCCTTGAGGTAGCTGTAGTAGGTCGACCATTGCACATGGCCGGCCACCCTTCCTGGCGATCACATCAAAATTCCATGCTTAATTCCCAAACTGAAAAGTACGGGAACCGCCCAGTCAAGGGCCTTCATCATGGGTGAGCTTGCTATAATCTGTCCAAATTCATCATCCACCGGCGTGGCTGACTCCCGCCGAGATCCAAAGGGTCTTCTGCTTCAACACATCCGCCAGTTCTTGGAATCAAAATGGAGTGTAAAGCTTGCGCAGAAGCAGGGCTGGTCATAGAGATGCCCAAGCTGGAGTAACATCAACAGGTTTGCAATGGTTCTGTCCTGAAATGGTGCACTTCCACAAACACTTCTTTTTGCCCGCGTTTCACCCCTTCACCGAAAAGAGACATTGAATGACCTGCCTTTGCCCACGAGTGATAATCGGATGAGCACCTGAGCCTAGCAAAAAGACTACTCAAAATATTGTTTCCTCAAAAAAAGATACGTTGGGTGTGCCCCGCATGCGCTCTCCAAAAGTAATAATAAGCTACCACAAATTCTGTAGTTCAGTCAGTTGCTGATTTTCCTCCTCAGCCTGCACTGCAAAACGCTGGTTGCCGGCCTTCTTCTGTGGTAAGTACGCCTTTCGTCTCCTGCTCCTTCGTGAGGGGTGTTTGCCTGGGTGCGGCTTCTGGACTGGAACCGCCCCTGGAGTCCTCGTTCTGTTGAAGAACTCGCACGTCTCAAATGTCCAAAACCGCAAAGACCCGAATATACAACAGTTCTGTCACACATGCCAAAACACCAATCACAAACATTCGGAAGTCATTTCTCATATGTCGACCGGCCAGGAAGCTGAATGTCTGGAAGCACCAACTTGATTCTATGTTGAAATCAACTTGATTCTATGCTTGAAGCACCAAGCTGAATTTCTCCTATGTTTCGACCGGCCAGGAAGCATTGACTTCAAACATCTTCCCATAGGCTGCCCCACGTTTCCACCTCAGCGCGGATGGACTTGGGGCTGACGGCCGGCAGGCGAGGCCAGGGCGCCGCTGCGTCGGCCTCGAGAATGCGCATGTCCCGTTTTGGGACGTCCAACCACCCGTCTTCCCCAAGGGAAAACCACCAAAATCCTCGGCTTCTTTCCCTTTGGTTCGTCAAACAAAAACTCCAAAATAATTACTGTGGCCTGACAAAAATATATAGACACCCATGTTTTGCCATCATGGATTCAAAATTGTCCCGCACGTGTCCCCTCAAAAGGGGGCACAACCTGATGGATTTCGTTAAGCTTGCCCAACTCTGGGGAATGGGTAGCATGCGTAGCTTTGAATCCAATGACATTGCCATCTCTCGGATGCAATAAGGAAGAAAGCCAACAGTTTCCGATTGGTCTGAAGGCAATGTTGCCTGCCACAAAGTAGTTCATTTCTTTCGAATGCTGTTTTCACAAAGGCGGAACTAGATCAAATTGGAAATTTAACAATCGCATAAGTCGGCCGGCATTTCGTTCGCTTCGATTGTGCATTGCAATTGACGCTTGTGACCTTGGCTGGCACACATGATTCAAGCCGTCCTTGGACACCCTGGTCCAAAAGGACAACATTGTTTGCAAGCCACAAAACCAACACGAGCGCGGTGGGTGCATGACTACAAGCAACTTGTCAGAGACTTTTAAATTATTCTTTGAACAGGGTCTGAAGTGCCCGGGCTCCAGCAACCATGATGTTCCGATGTTCGATTGACATACTACGGACCTCGGGCGAATAAATCCTTTCACTATAGGTTCTCAATCATGTTCCCACTTCTGGCCCAGTCTAAGCAGCAGTCCGTTGCAAAACCAATGCCCTGACCTTGCTGCAAGCGCATCCCTCTTTGGAGGCGAAATACGAAGGGTCATTGGACAGGATACTACACAAACGATTTACGCACTTGGCTGGCCATGAATCAGTAGAACAAACCAAAACAGAGCCCTGAGACGACAAGCAGCTCCAGGAAGCTAAAAAGATGCTTATGAAAATCATGGTGTCTTCAAGGGACAATTGAAGTTTCACAGAGTCCTAGAGCGAGACAAACGTCTCTGCGAAGCAGAACCTAACTCCTGCTAGCTTTATTAAACTTTCTGTGCCCCCCTTCTTTGTGCGACCTCAAATGGCTTCACCCAGACTCGGCTTGTTAGAGAAGGCATGCAAATGTGTCAAGGTTGGAAGGCAAAAACTTGAAACCTATATGCCGCTCTTGAGCCGAACTCGATCTACAATGAAACTTGCGCCTAGGACGGTCAGTAAACGTGCAAGCTACCCCGTCCACCTCAGCCATGGGCGGGTCCCAATTCAAGGCAGGCCTATTTGTGGATGTCAAACACTTGACTCTGTTCAAATCATGGTTTAAGAAGAAAACCGTCTAGGATACCAGCCTTTTGAAGTTGTGGTTTCGTTCACGAGAATCAACTGAAACTGAAGCACTGGGAGCTCCAAAGCAGAGTTGGGCGATTCAATCCGTTCTTTAGACATCTTCACAACTTTCGACCGCCCGTGTGCCTGTGGCTGCAAGGGAGGCTCTTCGTTTGGTTCCACGTCCTCCTCGTCCTGCTCATCCTGCGTTGGAGCGGTGGCTTCTATCGCTCGTTACTGGTCACTCGGCAATGTACCTACTTTGAAGCTCCTCTTGCGACATGACAATCTCTGCCAAGCTGCTCTACACATTTCAGTTGCCTGGCGACTCCAACAAGTTGAAAGGAAAGTGTTGTTGCTGTGCAACTGGCAAAATAAGTTGACAACATCTGTTGGTTTCATGCTATGTGAAGTAGATCGATCATGTTCTGCTTGCTAGCTTTTCCGCAGCGGCACATGCAAAGCTTACTCATAAACAAAGCAAGTCGCTCTGGTGTCATCAAGTCTGCTGTCGATGAGACGGCAAATTCATGGGTTTCCTCTGTCATCCTCCCAGGAACACATTGGACACCACAATCTGTTGTCATTGTTGGGGAGCCCGTCAGCCATGTCCTCATCTTGCGGGTTGCGCATAGGCATTGTCACAGTCTCCTGGGCACAGCAAACGAGTGGCGACCACAAACAGCGAGCTTGAGCACCTGGAATTCGTGCTCTCACCTCTCACTCTTTTGATCCAAGCACCTATGCAAAGGCAAAGAATGAGCCAACCGGCGTCCGAATTTGAGGATCAACCCGGTCAGATTTGACCCTACCGACTTGGGCATATCTCTGTGTAAATGACAGGTTCAGCATGTGCCGATGGAGTAGTTCCTGCAAATATGAAGAACGTAACTGGGTACCAAGCAATGTCTCAGGAAACACATGATAGACATCGCCCAGCAATGCAACTTATTGTGCGAACCGGGCGAGGTTGTTTGTTTGTTGTCTGGCGTGGTCTGGTCACAGCCGGCAGCTACAAGAGAAGGTGCCTGCAGGGGCTGGACAACACAACTCATTGGTCACATTCACGGGCTACCACACATCCCTTCCTTCAATGTAGGGGCAGGAGTAGATCATTGTCCCACATGGCACCTTAGCTTTGTTCTGAATCTGCGGGTGTCATCGCCTTGCAGACCGACGTGGCTCGCTGTGCTTAGCAAATGATCACGCGCCAAAGCTGTAATTTGGACAAATAAAATCAATACATTCAAATCATTCATAATCATGCGCAGAAAAGCATGCATGGTGACAAGCTTTGAGCCGACATGACATTATGCGAACTCATTTCCTCTACGCACAGTGAACCGAGTCTATCGGGCTGGCTCAGGCCAGCCATCGGGGGTCCAATGCTGGACTTGCCCGTCGATCACACAAACCAAGCCTGCACAACATAGCCCTAGCCAACGAATCTCAATCAACATCGGCCCAAAAGGTTGGTGCAAGTGGTGCAAGTTGGTGATGCTAAAAACCTCCAGCCGCAAATATGGGTGGGTGTCAAAATAGGGGACCCCACAAATGGCGGTCCCACTGTGGTTTCCCTTTCAAACCAATCCCATAAAAAGGTTCCTCTCAAAGCAAAACCACACACACACACACGAATGCTTATGTGTGTGTGTGTGTGTTTCGTGGTCGAGCCTCCTCATGCGCGCCATGGTCATGATTCCCGTTAGAAACAGTATCAGTAGTTCCTTATTTGTCCAAAATCCTTCGCGATTCCATGGCCGTCCCCATCAATCTCACCCCTTCCCCCCCCCCCCCCGCCCTCAGCCCGCGCCTGCGGCAGCTGCAGCGTCTGGAGCTCCGGCAGCTGCTGCTCCTGCAGCCTCGGGCGCGATTTGTCTCACGTGAAATCTACCGGGCGCGGCTTCCAGGAATCGGACGCCCCAAACAGATTGCCGCCCTTTTGGCTTTCCTGTAAAACCCACCAAGAAAGTTCCCCACCAACAGAAAAACAAGCCGATCTAGAAATACAAAGTTGCACTAGGTGGAAGATGGTGGAAGTAGACAGCACAATCTTCTTCTGGGTTTATATAAAAACGCGGATGACGTTTGATCAGCTGGGTGGGCAATGTGCCATTTACTTTCGGACCAAAAGACTGGCAATGAAGCCCCTGTGCTTTGGCCAAGGAATGCGTTGCGGCTGCTCGCATCCTGTTGATTGACTGTGCTGCTTCTTTGTCACTGTAGGACGTAGGCTTAAAAAGGTGATCCGGCAAAGAAGCGGCTCCAAGACATGCTGAAACTCCGATGGTGTTGTGTTCAGTATTATTGACTGCTCTAGTACAAAACCTAGCATGGTTGAATTGGTTTCTGCTCTGTGCACTCTGCTTGTCCTGTGGTGAGTGGTGTTCTAAATGTGATGCCCTCATTAGCTTACTGCAGCTTGCTGGCCCACGTGAAAAGGCATGTCTCAATGCTTGAACTTATCAAAGCCCTAGCGACATGCTAGTGCAGGCGATATGCACAAATGTGACGTTTGAAGGTTAAGGAAGGATTGTGCTATGCCAATCAAATCAATGGAAGATCGCTCAGCAAACAGTGAGTTCATTTGACTGCTAAACTTCGGTCTAGCAGAAAAAACATCTAAGCTACTTTCTGCATATGCTACTGAATTTGCGGACAAGAAGTCGGAAAAGCAACTCAGCGTCGTCTCTCATGCCTTCTCAGCCCATGCAACACGTGCACAAGCATTGCACCCGTCCTGCAACCATGTACGAACTGACTTTGAATCAACACAAATACATAAGCCTCCAAGTTGAGCTAAGTGCGCGGCTCAGAGTAGGTTCCCTGAGTCAGCACGTGCCCCGATCGAATGATGACAATGCCTGGCGCAAGGATAGGGCCTGGTGAGGACAGTGGGAAATCACAAGTCACTTGCTGTCTACCATTTCAGCATGAAACAACCAGTCTCAAAGGAATGCTGCAGAAAATTCAGGCTGGTTGGCATTGCTGTATTGTTGTTCATCGGCGTCATCACCATCACCATCACCCTCACCATCCCAATCATCCCAATCATCCCTATCATCCCTATCATCACTATCATCACTATCATCACTATTATCATCATCATCGTCATCTATCATCTATCATCTATCATCGATCATCTATCATCCATCATCCATCATCTATCATCTATCATCTATCATCTATCATCTATCATCCATCATCTATCATCCATCATCCATCATCTATCATCTATCATCTATCATCTATCATCTATCATCACTCATCACTCATCACTCATCAATCATCAATCATATATCATCAATCATCAATCATCAATCATCTATCATCTATCATCTATCATCTAGCACCATCGCCATCGCCATCATGCTGTTTGCTTGATGGCCAGCCTTCTTTTAAGAACACAATCGTGAGCTGACACATTGAAATACGCCTGCACACAGGCAAAACCACAACATCACAACACAGGCAATTTAGCACGCAAAAGGGAACTCATGAATGAGTGACATGGAACCTTGTGAAACCGAGCCAACTGCAACCCTCTGCTGCAGCTAGTGAATGCTGAGTGGAGCGTTACGAACATTCTGAGAATGTCACTTTAATGGACCCAGAATTACCCTCCTGGAAAGTTCCCCGAGATTCAGCTCAAGAGCACACAACGCAGCGTGGTACAACCAAAGGCAAACCCTCCAATTCTTCTCAATTCTGCTACTGAATCAGTGAGTCATGATGACAAATCTCAGCCCAACATAAAGCCGAAAAGTCCACAAAGGTTGACTCCACTTGAACGTGTTATTTCCAACAAATAAGGGCCCTTCGAACGGGTGAAGTCACCATTTCCTTCAATCCAAATGGGAGTGGGGCTCAAGAATCTTGTTCCCGCCGAAACATGCAAAACCCCGGAGCTGTTGCTGTTCTTGGGAAAGCAACAACCAAAACGATAAACACCGCATCAAGAAAATGGACGCTTCCAGGGTTGAGCCGCCTCCGCCCCGGGCCTGCATCGATCCGGCCGTTGGAGGCTAGGCAGCTGAGCCACCAGGGGTCCGCCGCCTGGGGCAAAACGCCAAGAGGTCCAGGGGCTCCGCTTGAAACCAAACCGCGCTGTTTCGACCCGTTTGCTCTTTGTGGTCAAAGGATTGGTTGGGCACCTGAGAAAAGTAACAATGGTAGCATGATTGTTTGTGGCATGTCATCGACCCCTAAAAGGACAACTGGGAACGCTGTTCAATGCACTTCACATTGCCCGGATTTCTGGTCGCTAGTTGGCTAAGGGCCCAGCGGCTATCAGGACTGTGCAGCCCCTGCGGCAGTGTGGCAAGCCCGCATGTCTCTCACACTGCAAGGGCAAAACGTTCACATACCGAGCTGTCGGGCGACTTCAAAGCTGACTATATGTGAGTGTGCGCGTGGGTGCGTGGGTGCCACGTGTGCAAGCGTGGGTGCTTGGGTCTGTGTGTGTGTTTCATGGGTTTGCGTGTGTGTGTGTGTGTGTGTGTGTGTTGTGACTGCGTCTATGTGTCCGCATCTGAGTGACGGTCTCAGTCTGTATACATATGCCAGCTGTGGTTTTGCTCGGGATCCTTTGGAAATGTATGCGTGCCTGCTTGTGTTCATATAGAGTACTGCATTTTTGCATGCTTGTTCTCTCTATGGTGTGTCCTTGCATCCTTGATGCATGTGTGTGTATATGCAAGCCAGCGGGGTGCATTTGCTGCTTGTATGCCCGTGTGATTGCATCCTGCCTGCTGCGCACCGATTAGACCCGGATGACAGGCATACCGATTCGCTTCTTGACATAGCGTTGCCAAAAACTTGAGGAACGAGCGGTACACCCACCACTCCTGGGAGTCCCGTAACCTCAGCAAACAGCCATGCTTGATGTGAGTGGGTCATTTTTAAGTGGTTGGGTTCTTTTAAAGGGAACGAAAGGAAAACCACCAGTACCTTACCTTCCCCCATTTCGTGACAAACCCATGCCACAAGTCCTTTGAATCCTTGGATCGAAATTTAGGACATGCTCGGGCGCCTACGAGCTCACTGCTCTCGACTTAAGCCACTTTCTCACAAAGGAATGGAGGAAACCCAAACAATACTCCCAATGAACTTCTATTGCAAATGGGAGCTTGGGGGGGGTACATGTTACAATCCAGCAGAGGGAATCCATTCTCAACGACACGACTCTTCCAGCGACGACGCTTGAAGCGAACGCTCCCATGAAGGGGCCTAAAGCGACTTTGAGTGGCTTGAATGTTTGTTGCCCAGTAGGCATGAGTTCACTCTGAAACATTAAAAACACGCCAATCAAACCAAGAGTTCAATGATGTAGAGGTGCCAACATTTAACAAGTCTTGGCTGGCAGTTGAAAAACTTTCTGGGTCTATCTCCCCTGCCTCAGCAATCCCCCAGAGGAGAGCAGGGCAGTGCATACCTGCCCCAGGAATTCACACGTCTCCAAGTCCTGCCCCGCAACCCCCGTGCACTACAAGTGCCAAGGTTTAATTCTGGAGCATGGGCAACCGGGTCTGACTTGGACCCCCCCTTGCAAGCAATCAAGAAACTGTGGCAATGCCTGATATACGTTGAGCCAACTCCGTTGACATCAGGCCAAACTAGCGCATACTGCGCTGCCTGCAATGTCAAGTTCCCCGTGAGCTGGAACTGCCTCCAGCAATCATGAGTGAACAAATACTTTTGTCACAATACGCAAAGGTGTTCAAGGCTTCTGTGTGAGTTTCCATGTGCGTGCCGGATAAATGCGCATCCCATGCAAGATGACATCACTCTTTGAGGCTTTATTATCGATGTACCCTTGCGGCATACTCCAACATCCGCTCCTGTGCAGAAATTATGCATCTCAGTCTCAGTATTTAAGCTTGACCACTTTCAATCTCCCTACATGCGGATCATACACTGGGTATGTTGTACTGCTTCGGTATGCAAGTAAGTCATCAGGCTGAACATCACAATGGAACTTGCAGTGGGTGATTTGCAGTTCCACAAAAACTGCTCAAGCTTGGCAATCTTGGAAACTACAGAAACAATCCGGCATGGCAGGGTAATTAAATGTCACAGCCTCCTGGGAACCGCTGTAAACACCGCTTGCACTTGTGGTTGATTGCCTTATTCTCATGTCAGAAGAGAGCCTTGAGCAAGACCATTCATTGCCTCTGGCAAAACCTACTGCCCAGACAATACGCAACAACTAAGTAGACATGGTGGCGATTTTCGGTCCGACAGGCCTGAACGCAGAATTACAAGCAAAGCCTGCTGCGCAACATCAAAGAGCCTGACATGAGGAAGAAGCAGTTTCATACAAAACGCGAATCATTCAGCACTTCCATGCCGACAACGGGGTTGCGCTAGGTCATGCCAAAACCTGATCAGCTCCGTGCAAGTGCTGCTGCCTTTGCGGGTTGACTCTCTCGAAAAAGCAACGGCGCCCCTGAATCGATTCGCTGGATTCTCACATGAGACCTCTTTTTTTGGACTTTGTGTCTGAGGCGACTTTACCCCAAGGCGCTTTCACTCAGAGACAACTAAGCTGAGAGTGGCGCAGGCCTCTTTGGCTACCTCCTTGTCCAGGGCACAGAAGGGATCGTCCAGCACCACTAGAGGCGCGCGCCTTGCACAAAACATCTCAAAAATCGGCATGGCCAATGGCCTGACCTCTCAAGCCTTGGCAGTCCCACACGACATGAACAATGCTAATTTGTGTATTCAGTTGGTGTGTCATTGCTTCCCAACAGCACCCAACATATCGCCACCAAAGTCTTGCTTTCTCTCCTGGACAAAGCAATCATGGCATGTGCACACGATACACATGTCACCCCTCAGCCTGCTTCGCTTAAGCTCTGCTCAGAGTCCAGTTGCGCTAAACAAGCAACAATGCGCATCTGGCGGAGGTGAGTGCACAAAGGTTCACGCGGGAATGGATGCTGACTCAACTGTTTGGTCAAGAGTTCACGAGCACAGCCATGCAAAGCCTTTAATCATTCCCGGGCAAAACTTAGAGGTGGTAGCTTGTGAGTACGAATGAATCAAACAGTCAATGCAACAACAAAACCGCTATGATGCTCGCGCTGAGAATGGTTCGCCTAAATTCCACACTGAAGCAAGTGGCTCTCTTGAATGCCATCAGCCAATCCGTCATACCTCCGAGCCGGCACATGCATAGCACAACAGCGCCGGACTCATCAAACCATCCCGATCCAACTCACCTATCCGTCATTCTGCTTGACTCAACCCTGCCAGCAAGGGGCACGCTCTACTAAATCCTGACCCATCACCAGGCCAGAGAAAGACAGAGATGAAAGGCATTGCGATGTTTAAAAGCAATGGCACACCGCAAACGCTGCGGTGCTGCAACCGTCAATGATTCAATGTTGCACCTTAGTCTCATGCAGCAGCGAGGCGACAAAAGAACACTGTTCCAGTCGGGGCATTGCAGGTGTGCAGTGAAATCATGAAGCGCGCATGTCAAGACTTGGCGATGCGATTGTGCATTCGAAGTCAAGTGGTGGCAACAAAGCTCACTTAGTTATACGCTCTGGGCCGCGGCCGGGGGCCGGGTATAGCCCCGCAGCTTGGCATTTGCTTGGAGGCAACCCGAGAGTCACTTGTTGGTTCAACAAGATTTGGCGTTTGTTCAAAGGCGTACAAGTCGCCCCAACTGAGCCGCGCGCCCGGCAGCAACCTCCAGGGCTGCCCGGTAAGCAGCCCGAGCCAAGCCTGCCAAGTATGGGAGACATCAGTAAGGACCACAGGAATGCGCCAGCCATGGCAAAATGGGTGTGTCTTTCTTGGGGGCTCCGTTTCTGGATGTTAAACAGATTCAAACAGGACAATCAAAGGAACAACCATCAGTTTTTGAAGACACACCCAAACAGGACCCGAACAAGTCATCTTTGCGCATTGCCTGCAATCCCAGCGTTGTCCTCCCACCAAACCGCATGCAAGTTTGCGAGATCTCTTTGGAGGATTGCCTACGGGAGCCTGTCTACTTCCATGGCGCCTACTCGAGCGCGTTGGCCCCCGGAGATGGTGGAGCCACCTCGCGCAGGTAACAGCCGAAGCGCAAAGTACCAGGAAACAGAGGGAATATATGCTGGCACCGGGGTCTTCCAAAATCATGTAAAGAACCAAGAGGACGGCTGCACCTATTTATTGGCTGGCACTGTCCCTTAATGCTCCTTGCTTGAACCTTCACCTACCAGGATTTCGACTCATTTGAAACCCAACAAACAGAAACTTGCTTGTCGGGTGATTCTATTTGGCCACAAACAACCTGAATTTGTGGGTCGATGTTCAAGGGAAACTTATTTAGACACAAAAGAGACAACAGGCGCTGCAGGACAAGTGTCGAGTTCTTTGCCGAACAAGTCCACAGATTGGGCGCTGGGCATGTCATTCTGTGTTCAATATTATTGTGAAGGTGCCACATGGTGCCAATGGTTGAAAACAGGATGCACCTGTTTAAAGCTAGCGGGACAAAAATCATTGGCTTGTGGCCGAGGGCGTGAATCCCAAAGAAACACCAGAGCCGCAAGAATATAAACCAAAAGAACGCCATAGCCAAATGGAGCCGGGGTGTAATCTTGTTTGGAATCACCCGTTGCTCGATTCCTTGCTTGGTTCCTTGGTCTGTTGATGGCAAAGTTCAGCAGCCCTTTGAAAGTGATGCTTCGCAAGCAATGTTGAAAGTTCAAGTGCTCAACCTTGAGAGGAGAAGGGGTATTGGCTGTTGTGGGCTAGGGTTACGCCTTGCGTTCTATGGCAAACAAAGGTCAATCGCAATTCCTCACTCAGCCAATCTGCATGCAACTTGACCTGCTCTAAAGGCAAAGCAACAAATGACATCACTACTCGATGGTCTAGACTGCCCAAAGGAACCATTCACATGTCCCAACCGAGCAGCACCCTGAAGCACATGCATCTTGGGAATCTTCAATCATGTTCCACGAGGCTGAGCAACATAATCTATTGCGCACTGACGTGCTTGATGACAGGGTCTAAATTAGTTTGCTCAGGCTTCACTGGCAGATTGAATTCTGGATTGGTACGAACACAGTACCACCCGTTTGAGGAGGAGGCGCCGAGCCTAGACACAAAACAAGCTATGCAAGCCACAAAATACACTTGTAATTTTGCGCTTCCCCTCTCCCCTCTCCCTCTCTCCCTCTCTCTCTCTCTCTCTATTTTTCTCTCTGTCTCTCTGTGTGTGTGTCGCTCTCTCGCTCGCCCTCTCTCTCTTTCTCTCTCTCCGTGTAAGCTTTCTCTCGCTCCTTCTACTAGAGAGGACCAGCCGTAATTCGCCGCGCTATTGCTCCGCCTGCCCGACAACGACTCTGCACAGACCAACAGGGGATCCCAACAGGGGATCCTAATGTTAGGGAACGCCCCATCGATTCGATCACCCTTGCCTGCAGCGATCTCTGTCCTTGGCCGAGTGCGAAACACGGAGCTCTAGAAAGGTCATAGCCAATTGGATAATCCTGCAGGGAAAAGGAGGTCACTGAGCTACTCCAGCTCTCATCTATGGCTCTAGGAGTTCAGGCATTCTGAATTCGGAGCGTTGACTTGGCTGTCACCCGCAACGTGACGGCACAGTCGCCCCCAATTGAGAGGTTCAGTGACGGGCAGCATGCAGCACCAGATGCTGTGCCAGCTCAGGCTGTTGCACCCTCAACCGCATCAAACCCCAGAGACACAGGTTGAGGGCTCCACTACATCAGCAAATGAAACGAGAGGTGGAGTTTTGCCAAGACAAACAGCGGAAGAGAGGAAGGCAACCCTGGGACCTTGCAAGACTGCAAAGGACCAAATGAGCGACGTCCCACCCAGGACTGCACCGTGCAGATCACTCATCAACTAGTAGGTGTTTCTTTTTTGCTGGCCAATGGCTCCAAGACCCCATGAACTCTCTGACACGGAAGAGGCACTCAAACTTTAGAGCCAGCCCAGCTTGCCGAAGATGACAAGCTGATAAACCGCAACCCAACCTACATAGACCATGCAATGTGCGTGGTCAAGGCTGCAAGGTTGCCAGGTTTCTCTCGTCTCCTTTCAAGCAGGTGTCCCGGTGTCCCACTGGCGAAGGGTTAGAACAAGCGCCATCCGTATTCAACCAAGCTGACCTTAAAGGACCCTCTTCATTCAACACAACCTCTGGGGCGCGAGCAAATCTGCCAAGGGCATGGTGATGAGGTCAGCTCTCAAGGAGCATGCCTCTGAGGCGCGTCAGCCGAGAGTCCAACAGCTGGACGACCAAAACATAGACCTCGTAGAAAAACTCCTGTGGCAAAAAAAGGCATCAAGGCCATGAACTATACTTGAATGGCCACTCCGAGTTGTGGTCGCCAATTTCTTTCGGGATCTGTCAAACCTTCTGCGGATCGATGCTTGCCACTCTTGCACCGATTGAACAATTCAGGTTTTAATCCGTCCTAAAGACTTTTCAGCCCGCTCAACAGGTCTTTCGTTGGTTGCTGATTGGAGCACGGTTCTCTTAACCGCGGGGCACAACAGCGCTGTCCAAAGGGACAAAGGGTAGACCGCTGCAGATTAAACAATACTCCCAAACGGGAAGGGTGCCCCCAAGAGAAGATTCCTCCACAAAGCACTCTTTTCCGGATTCCATGTCAATCTATCAACCTCCTTCCTCCACAAATTGCGCTCTACTCCGGGTTCCATGTCACCCCATCAACCTCCTTCCTCCACAAATTGCACCCTATTCCGGGTTCCATGTCAATCTGCAGGAGTATCAACATGTGTAAACCCAAACCACAAGTCGGGCGGAGTCGGCGTCAACAGTCTGAGCCTCCAAGACGCGGTCGTAGACCTCTTGGTCAAGGTCTAAGCCGAAGAGCACGTTGGAGCCTAGGTCGGCTGTCGCATGGTCACGGCTGATTGCTGCAACGCGGAACAATGTTCCTCCAAAGAAGCATGTTTGTTTTTTTGAGGTCGGGTCTTGCCCCCAGGTTTTTGTGCGGAAACGAGGCAGGTCACTGATACCGATTATTGACCACAGGAAGGTTAACAAGAACTTTCGCAGTATTGGAACTAAATGAGCCTGCTTTCTTTGAATATATATATATATATTTCTGCGCTGTGCGTCACACAACTGAGAAGAGCTGGAAACGAACACACTGGGAAATAAAAGCGGCAACAGGAAACCTGTGTGTGAATTCGGCTCTTCCACATGCGCGCAATCCACCTCGGTTGCGACGCCTGACCGAGGCGGTCTCGGAACCGGCTCAAACAGGGTGCGGAAACGGGACCGTTGGCACAGGGGCGCTCACTGCTTCGCAGCCATTGATCGGTGAACCATCTGCGCACTTTCGTTTGGTCAAACTTCAACAACTCAGTACATCTCAGTACTATTTTATGTGTTGTTTACTTGCCGCAGGCATGACACTTAATGGTGAACTCTGTGATTGTGTTTTAACTTCGCTCGCGGAGCCCTGTGCGGACCTACGGTGTGTGTGTGTGTGTTCAAAAATTATGTGTTGTGTCCATGTTTCATCGTCGTAAGAGTAGAAGAGTAAAGAGTAAAAGAGAGAGTAACTAAAGAAAGAGAAAGAGCAAGAGACAGACAAGGATAGATAAAAGCAAGATACAGAAAAAGAGAAAGAGAAAGGCAAGGATAAAAATAACCACAGTGGGACAGAGAAAGAGAAGTAGAGAGAGAGAGAGAGAGAGATCGTGACACATAGGGAAAATATGAGCGCTCAAAACTATAGCTCTTATACGTTTGAAACTTCCACCCCCTGGCTTCGCCGGCTATACTGGCACCTAGCCCACATGAGAAGTTGTAAAACTGGGTCAAGAGACCACACATGTATAATATATATATATATATATGTATTAATGTATATATATATATACATATGTATATATACACGCATATATGGACTGACCTGGCATTGTATGGCCCGAATCTCAAACTTGATCAAAGGCCAAAGCAAGGGCGAGCTAGCCTTATAGCATTTATGGCATACCGTGGCTGGCTAGCGCTGGGTGTTTCGTTTGCAGGCCTTCCCCAAACCAACTGCTCAAAACGGCAAAGGGGGGGGGGGAAAAGCCAGAAAGCGACATTGTCAGTTCCGTGGTGTAGCAAAGAAATGGAAGAAGAAGGTGCTGAAGCGCATTGTACGAGTAATTGAGACATGGCTCGCTGACCGGGCTGCGGAAAACCACTGTGCCCAACGTGAGATGGCACCTGCGAATGCTTTGCAACACAATTCCATATATGCTGCAGCACCACGTCACATGGCACTCCGAATTCATTCTCCAGGTTGTCTGGTTTGCCAGGCTCTACCGCAAACATTATCCTCACTGTGAATGCAAGCGAAACCATCTCGCGCATGCAAACGGTCTGTTCTACCTACATGGGCCCACACAGGCCCACGGGCTCACGTGCAACCGGCACCCACCGAAGAAGAAGCGACCATGACCAAGCGCGTCGATAGTTTCGACACAAGTCCGATAATCAACAGCTGTGAGTGTCATGAGTTGCCCGGCATTCTAGTCACAAGCCAAAAGGAAACAATGATACTGTCGGCTACAAGCATCCGGTGACTCTGGTCAACAGGCGAAACAGCGTGATGCTTTTGCAATCAAGACTTACAGGTTTTCTCCCACTTCCATCAATCCCAAAGCACGGCGGCACATGCGCCGCAAAACATGTCTTTAGCCTTTGAGCGCCCCAGCGAAGCGTCCCGGCGAAAAGCCAAGGCTCCTGGAACAAGGCGGTAAAGACTTCTTCAATGCGAGTAGGTCAAACCTTGGGACCCCCTGCAACTAGCTAGTTTCAAGGTGGCTTGTTTGTTTTCATATGCTGTATGTTGAGACCCCCCCCCCCCCGGGCCCCAGTAGCAGCGGGAAATCTGGGACTGTAGAGCAAGAATCACAAGCGGTTGTGACGCCGAGATCCGCTGAAGTTACTTTTCTGCAGGTAAGCACCCAGCACTGAACACACCAGGACACGGTGTTCTGCACTTGCAAGAGTATTGCAGTGCGTCAAGTGCATGTCTGGGAAATGCTCTCCAGGAGAGTCCAACTGGGTAATAGTTCACCAGCATGAAAGAAACAACCCGCAAGACGGATGTCTCATCCTGGGTCGGGTCGCTTACCCTCTAGTGACTCTAGTGATGATGCTGTGATTCGGCCAGGTTGGACTCTCAGAACAAGCTTGGAAAAAGACTACAAAACATCCTCATGTGACAAATCATGATGTTGATTGTTTGTGCGCTTGGGAAAGCGGGGGATCTCATTGAACAAGGACCAAATTGGAACCCTACGACTTTTTCAATAAATGCGTATGCGTTCTTCAGAGAATGGTTATGAACCCTCCCCCCAAAACTCATCCAGGTTCAGATGAATCCATCTGCAAGCACCTTCCAAATTGTCGGGTTCTATGCAAACTTGCAGGGGAGCACCTCTCAAGTGAAACCCTTGTGGGAGACATAATAGACGAGACGACTCTGAGAGGCGCCGTTGGGAGGTATATCGAACCATCACAGGTGAGCTTTCCGCAGGTCCGCAGCTGAGATATTAATCCTATGTCCTATGAATGGTGCTTGGCAAATCCGTGGCTTGCTGGCTAGTGGTCGAAGATTGGTCATCCTGTGCCATGTTCCCATCCCTCCACCCCACTGGCGCAAGGCTTCGCTTGAAGTCATTGCTGGAACGGCAAACTCATCATTTTAAGGCAATGAGTGACTCGAAATGGAATCCAGCCGAATGTAGCATTCAAATGAACACATCCAAAACATCGACATGGTAGATGAGATCAAACTTAAACTTGTCTTGATAGATGGCCGCTGCATATCTCCGAATCACGTGATAGAAGAAAACAAAAGAAGTTGTCATCTCCGTCATTTGCGCAACTGCACGTCAAAACTCGTTCATCAACGCAAGCCTGTCAAAAATGATTCACAACTTGGAAAAGCGCCACAGCTCGTTCGCTTGCTCCCATCCCGACTTGCCTGGGGTGCCAGCGAGATGCTGCGGCCACCGATGGAGCATGCCTGCGCATTGCGCAGGGCGTTCAATGCCGGTTGTTTCCTTTTCCGTAGAAGGCTTGTGCAGAATTGCCTGTAACTTGAACCCTTTAACCTTTTGCGCTCTGACCTTGTCACAAGGCTATAGTACGCTCCTTGCAGAAGCACGTGTGCGCATTTCAGCTTTGGAAGGATCAGAAACACCTAACAGCACCAGGTCGAGCCGCAAGTTGCCTCGGCATGCATGTCTTCAACTAACTCTCTCCAACATTCAAAAACAGATATTCAGCTCGAAACCTTCGCGGTTTTCGAAACGTGGCAACTTGCTTCCGCCCATTTTGTGAAAACAAATCAACTTGCCACAGCCTCTTTTGCTACTGTGCACATCAATGGCATTCGCAGTCCGAAGGACGATGTCACGTGTGGACATTCGTAGGATTGGCCAAGTATCAGACTTTTAGCCCCTGATCAAAGCGTCAAAGCGTCAAAGCTGTCATACTTGAAAGTGCGGATGTGGTTGGGCTACATGCTACTGTTGACATTACACACACCCAACAATCCATCAGCCTTGAATAAGCCAACCGTGAAAAACAACTAATGACATGAAACTTTGATGTGTTATGTTGCAGGCTCGCGACTAGTGACCTTTTTAGTTTGAACGTCGGCCACAAATGCAAAGCAAAGTCGATTGTTTGTTGCCTAACATAGCCGGAAAAGCGACCTGAGTGGAGGTTTTAATGCCCTTTAAACTTGCGTTGACGTATCAAACCCTTCCGCGAAACCTTCCGCGAAGCTTCCGCGCTGTGAAGGGTACCTTTCGCAAGCATATAAGTTTGTATAAGTGCTTCCGCGGGCCTTCCGCAGGCTGGGGTACCTAATGCCGCAGGCAAGTTGCTGATGGAAACTGGAATTCGTGCGTACGGTTTGCTAGTAAACGTGCTTGGCAACAACCACCCAACCGAAATCAAACTACTATGTGCAAATCCAAAGGGTCCCTTCCGCGAGCTTCCGCGGGAAAAACACCTTCCGCAAACCTTCCGCGACTGCAGTGCGGTGCCACATTTTTTGTTGATATGTCAACATCCATACATGTTTGCTTGAGCGGAAACATAAACCGCCACTCACCTGGCCTTCCGAGGAACACACCACAGTTGAATTCAAAGGTGGGCGTCACTGTTCAACATGGGCTGGTTCAACTCAACTCTAGGGAAAAGACAACAAATCCCAATTATTCAAAATGCTAGTTGGTCAATCCGAAGTACCGAAACAATGGGGAGTTGTTTCCAAACGTGGGAAAGCCCACATTTTCGGTAGGCATCAAAAGGAAGCAAAGCTTGACCCCACCCCAAACGGGGCAATCCACTCAGACCTTGGTACCTGTCCCACTCCGGCAGCCTCCAGGAGGAGGTTGCGGGCGTCCAGCGCGTTCTCTGGCACTACCTGGCGGAAACGGCGGATGCCATGGTGGGAAGCCTCGGCTGACGTTGGATGAAACCCAAAGGCAACAGCTTGGTGAAGGTCGAGTTCCTTTGAGACAACATCGCAAGGATCTCACGTCTGGAGGTTGGCGCGTGTTGCCCTACTTTATGTTGTCTTGCTTGCTTCCTCTAAAGAGTGTAGATCTGCCTTGTGAATATTGTTTCTGGCCACCAATGCTTGGATTGACTGGCGCTTCTCTGGTGCAAATAAGGATTCTGCAAGATCTTCTGCATTCGGAGACCATACCTGCACCACCTGCACAAGCACCTGAATGGCATGCGATCAGCACAAGGAAACAAGCAAACCAGCCAATGGACCAACCAAACTTACAGTGCCCAAAGGGTACCCCTACATCGCTTCATAGCTGGAGATCTCATCCCAGAAATGGGATGGACAGGCTGTGTGAGATGGCTACTTGTGGGCTGAATGAAACCGGACCGGACCTGATCATGGACAAACCCATTTGCATGCAAAGCACACGTTGTGCTGTATAAGTTATAAGGAATCGCAAGCAAATCGCTTTAGCATTTTTCCGCCACAGTTAATGCAACCACAATGTAGCATCAGTTTCTATGTGCCCTCTCACAGACCAACTAAAAACACAATGTGGGCATAAGGTTGGGAAAGTGACGTTGCAGTTGGTTGCCCCTCGCTTCGTCTTCACTCACTTCGTGACAACCCCAACACGGCATCAATGATCACGGCTACTGCATGTTGCCCAGGCTTCAAGGGGTGCTCAGGCAACTCTCAAGCGTCGGTGGGTGGTTTGAGGAGGATTGGATTGGTGGTTGTTGTGGACAAATTTCGGGTTTGCCACCTCCAAACCAACCCAAACCCACAACGAGGCGTCAACAACAACAAAAAAGCTGAGCTCTCCGGCCGGGGTCGTGGCGCTGGGCGCCTTGGAACCTGAGAAGTGCCCGGCCTGAGCCAGGTCCAATGCCGATCATCTCCTGGGAGATGATAATCATAGTATCCGGCATCCCCTTCCAACAATCATAATAGATGATTATATGTATATATATATGTATAATAATGAAAATGATGATGATGATGATGATGATGATGACGATGATGATGATGATGATGATGACGATGACGATGACGATGACGATGACGATGATGATAATGATAATAATGATAATAATAATGATAATAATGATAATAATAATAATACCAATAATAATAACAATAACAATAACAATAACAATAACAATAATAATAGTAATAATAATAATAATAACAACAATAACAATAACAATAACAATAACAATAACAATAACAATAACAATAATAATAATAATAATAATAATAATAATAATAATAATAATAATAATAATAATAATAATAATAATAATAATAATAATAATAATAAATACAAATAATAATAATAAATAAACAAATATTAATAACAGTAATACCAATAATAATAATCATAAAAATAATAACTATTATTATTATTATTCTAAACATATGATATTTTGTGTGATAGTATATGAACATTTCCGACAATCATGGACACTGACAGAAATAAGATGTGGGAAGAATGTGGGAAGACGGGTGTTGGAAACAGGGTCATTCATTGTTTCACCAGCAGGAGATTGTGGACCCGTGTATTGTTTCAATCGAAAATGACAATTCCGCTGAGGGATTCCCCTGGTTGCCCGAACTGAAGGTTGCTGGTTCATAACATACTCTTGAACAACATCCGAATTCCAAGCAGCAGGTAGGGGAGTAAAGAAACAAGTGCCCCCGTCTTGCATACAATGTTTCACAGGGACTCCACGCAGAAAATGCGCTCACTGACAAACCAAAGCCGAACTGCACATAACGCGGACATCCTGCACAGTGCTTGCGGACCAACTGTTAAGTGGAACAAAACGCCCCTGCCCCCTTTCTATCAGTCTAGCCCAAGACCGAGTTTCATGGAGGAGTCTGAACAAGCCAAATAAAGAATCAAGATCCAACATTCCGTATCCGGCTCATACGGCGGCGAAACTGAATAGATGCGAATAGGTTGGCCCAACGTGTTGAGCAAGTTTGTCCGATGACAGGACAGGCGAGTAGAGTGCACGCATCAGCCATGACAAAGGACACTGCTTGGCACCAGCACTTTTAGACAACACACATGAGCATGGCACAGCCAGCCGTGCAGAGTCCGCAGACCAAACACAACACAGCCCCGTCGAACCAGTACCATGTTTGGGGTTTGGTTGGTGGTGGAAGCAAGCTGACATCTGTGCACCTACATATTTGTCTGTGTGTGTATCTATACACGTATAACGTATTTATATACAGGCCGTTGACCCGGTGATCTATCTTGCCCGCATTTCCTGGGTCGAGTCACGACCCCGCCAGCCCTCACAAAACCTGCGCACATCCTCCTTATCAACTGAGAGCCGTGCTTTCATTGCCATCTCACCTGAGCCAGGCAATCCGGGCAGGTTGTGCTGAACGCTGCAGAGACTAGCTCACTCCCTTGCAACCTGCAAGCTAGCCCGCCTTTCGGCAAGCAACAACGAAGGGACAAACATAATATGCACAGGTTCGTGAAAACCAACAATGACGGCGAGGACCATCGCCACAACCAACAACCGAAACAGAGGCACAATAGCAGGACAAACGCAGCACGAACAACATCATCAAATGAACACCACCACTGGGACCATCCCGAACAGCATCATTTAGCTGAATCATGCTGAATTCAAGAGGTGGTAAACTAGTCTGACACAAAACCTGCGTGAGTACAAGGTCTGACGAAAAATACATCTGTTCGAGTGAACTGTGTGCGAGTGGGGCGCCCGAGAGTTCGAGCAGCTCGTCCGCTCGTCAAGCTATTCGCCCGTCCTTTTCGCAAACTTGCACGCCTTCCTGCGCTGCACTGGCTCACTTATTAAACAGCCCCTCGTACACTATTTGGCAAATGTGACTTAAGCATCTGTCTGAAGCTTCTTGGATCCAAATAATTCGTCATCATCCTCATCCGCACCAGCACCCTGATCATCAGCAGGAGCATCCTCATCATCATCATCATCCTCATCCTCATCCTCTTCCTCATCATGATCATGATCATGATCATGATCATGATCATGATCATGATCATGATCATGATCATCATCATCATCATCATCATCATCATCATCATCATCATCATCATCATCATTATCGTCAGTAGCAGCAGCATCAGCATCCTCATCATCCGCCAAAGCAGCGGCGGCTGCAAAAGCTGCGGCAGCGCAGCAGCAGCAACAGCTGAGTGCTTCTCACTCCAACAGCTTTCCGTCATGGCCCTTCCGATCATTTGACCATTCCTAGCAGGATTGTCATTCGAGTCAACATTGCCCAACTGCCTTGGGCGGATCAACTGTGTGGTGTCAGACACATGTCTCTATTTGGAACACGCACTCAATACCCCAGGCAAGGCACGCACAACTATGTTAGGGCCCTGAATTGGGGCAGCATTGAAGTCATAGGATGAATGCCATAGTGGAAATCATTATTCCCTTGAATTCACGTGTACTCAATCCCAGGTCCACTCCCGGTACGAGATCAGCAATATGCTGGCACAAGAACCCCCCAACCCCAACCCCCTGAGCTGCGAATCTCCAACCCCCCCCCCAAGTGAGGCGCCCAGAAGCGCCATGAGCAGCGATGACTTGCCCTGGCCCTCAGGTGGTGACTGCGATTGACCGAATTCCGAGGGTTCCACTACCAACCAACCCCTTGTGAGTTCGATGGGATACATACCGAAACCAACATAACAACTACAGCATGATATATATATATATATATACCTATATATATATATGTATGTTTAGAAATACTCACCTCCCCCCCCCCCCCCGCGCCACACACTCAAGAAGGTTTATAAACTTTCCTGAAAGTTTATGAACACTATGTAGGCTTATTGCGTGTTGTTTGGGGGAAAAAAACAAAAACAAAAAAAACAATCTTCGGTCCAAGGGAATACAATCTGAGCAAACTCTGCAAACCACTGCGTCTTACAGCATTTTGTTGGACCTCCAATCCCTTGAAATGTCCAGTTTGGAACGCCTGAAACCGAGAATCTGGAGATCAGAATCCTTGAAATGTGGAGCCGGGAGTCCTCCAAGATTGTACTCCGAATTGAATTGGAATGTTGAATATAATTTAGTAAGGACATAATTTACCACAATTCATAACTCACCATAATTTCCATGTTTAATCAGAATTTGAATAGGAATTCCTCCCCACATAAGGACAAATAATATTTAAGTAGAGCTTAAATATACTTTAATACAAACAGAATTCGAGTGGCTTTTCAGCATAAACACAAAACATTGAATAGAGCTTAATCCGGGAAGAATTCAATTTGCAAACAATTTTTAATAGTAATTCGTTCCCAAATATGGTTTAGACTAAATGTGGCTAAACAAATAATGGGCAAATATCCCCAGACTCCGAACATTGGCCTGAAGTTTTTTTGGCATGTGCAGGTCTCAGAGCTTTCATTTTCAGGAGATTTTGTGCTTTTGGGTCTGTGCAGGTTTCAGAGCTCAAAACTGCAAAAGAAGATATCATGTTTTCAATCTTTGTTCCCTGGTCTACTCAAGGCCACTAAAAATACCAGTGTTTTCAAACAAAGCCAGACTCGAATCTGAAAACGGATTCCGTTTCCGCTTTGTTGCCTTTCAAGCTAAAAAAAATATATGCTGTCATATAGAAGTGTAAAAACAACATAAGAGTGTCTCTTACAGTGTTTTCAGGCATCTGCAAGAACGAGGCACACAGAGTAGAGTTGACAGCTTCAACATTTTGGAGTGGAAAGGCAGGCCCTGGGGGGAGGGGGAGACCAAGGAAGCCTGGAACAGATCAGATAGATAGATAGATAGATAGATAGATAGATAGATATGGTACATACCCGGCTCCCCTGTAGTGCTTTGGGGGCAATTCTTGGAAACCATCTTAGACTAATGCGCTGATTCGAATACCTTGGAGCTGGGCTGGTTGTTTGGTCGCGAAGTCAAATGGGCCGTCACAAACTCCGGCATTGGCTAGAAATGTCCCTCAACCCCCTCCCCCCCGCCGCGTGTAACGAAACTTCTAGACAACTTGGAGAGGACATGCTCCAAAGGCAATCATTCAAGGCCGCGGCTTCTGTGTCCTTTAACTATTGCTCACAAAACATACAGTCGCCAGCAGGCCGCCAGCAAGATTGGATTTACGAAATCGGGCAGTTTGGTATTGTTTTTTTTTTTTGTGTGTGTGTGTTATTCGGAGCGGTTCTAGGATTGGGTTCTTAGGGTTTAGGGCAATGCTCCTTAGGTCGAATCTTGATCTTGGCTTCTGCCAGAAAGCACCCAAGTGCTGCCACGGATGGAGCTGCAAGTCGAAAACACGCACACAAACACACTTGGCAGCCGTGAGCCGTATGTAGGGGGGGGGGGTACACACATAGGCCTTGCCTGTGCCTGCCACACCTTTGAGAGGTTCCGAAAGCTTGCCGGGGACGATCGCGGGCACATATATACGATCATCAGCGGTTACCTAGCTTACAAGAAAGCTTTCACTGCAACTGGCTGGATGATTGACACCCCACTTTAAGAAAATGCAAATTGCCTCTGCCAGTTGGAATGGGCTCCGACACTGGTCATGTTTTGATTGTTGTGGGTCCTTTACTTTACAAGGCTCCTACGCCAAAGAATCATAGGGTGCGCTCTGTCTACATATGGTTTTCCCATCCTGTGGCTGGCTCTGATTGCGCGGCGGGTTTGTGTTCGGAGGCGTTGGCGGTTGTTTTGATGGGTTCTGATTGGCTTTTGTTTGTTGGTTGTTACCGGTGTTGGTTGGTGTCAGTTGCTTGTGAATGGATTGCGGTTCGACCGCTTCTAGCCTGCCCAAGGAGGCTCAAGTACCGTCTTTGAACTTTCTGGTGGACGGTCAAGCAATCCCAAGGGATGGTTACATCAATATGCATGCTGAAACGCCCTTTGTCAACGGTGGCGACATGGATGACATGTCACACCAACAAATTGGTTGTGTGGAATGGCGCATCAGAAGATTCAGGGGTTTCGAAAGAGTCATATCGAACCTATCTGCTTGAGGAACCCAACAGGCTCAGGATTGCAGCATGGGGCTAGCAGTTTGACAAACCCCCTCAAACCAAAGCTGTGCGTCAAAGATGTCAAGCTGGGGTATCAAGTGGCTGGCTATGTTTGTGTTGCTCGCTCAAACAGTCCAAACCCTGCATAATCCTGCGGATATCGTTTTAGTGTCAACACCAGCCAGCAGGTTGTCATCAGGTTCGATGGATTTAAGGAACAAAAACACAACAAATAAACAAGCTCCTGCAGAGTGCCTAGTTTGACGCATGCCGCGGCATCCCGGCTTCGCCTCCTGGCTGATGATGGCCGTAGTGCTGCCTGCCTCGCAGATTCTGCGTGACTCACTTATGTATATTATATATATATATACACAACGAGACAAAGGTAAGGGGAGCAAGGTAAACAAGGTAAACCAACCGTTTTGCTCAAGTAAAGCAAAAGTGTTCC
>CAUJNA010003312.1:317500-327500 GCA_963377175.1 Effrenium voratum
TGCCTGGCGCTGTAGCCAGGAGTGGCTCCCTGGCAGCCTGAAGTGGGGAGAATTCCTGGCTACGGTACTCTGGGAGCAACCAAAACACTGGGTTCACCATGGGTTCACCTTTGTTTTTTCTGAGTACCGTGGAAAATTAGTTGGAGGTATATGAGGGCGGAAACAGGAAGAGTCTCTGGGATGTGGTCAGTCTCCACGCAAAGGCAACAACCCAAAGACGAGCAACATAAAACGTGTTCGAAGATCTCACACGATTTTGAACACCCGATCCCACGAGTGCTTACCAATATTGCATTGTGTCAAAGCCTATCCCAACCAAACGATCATCTGCCTGTGCCGGTAAATCATTAGCAAGACACTGAGGCCTACATGTTCCGGTTTTGACTTGCTCAACTCACTCCGCAAGTCTCGAGCCGTCCGAAGCTTTCAAGGCCCCACTTGGCCTTTTAGATATCACTCGCGAACTGGCCAGCACCGAGTCTTCAAAATGGCAAGCGAGCCGACATTGGGGTACCAGTAGCAAATGATGCTGTGGTCTTGGACGCTTTCTGTTTGGGGCCCCTTACGGCGCCTTCACACAGACACAGCCACATCCTGGCCGCAAACAGTGTTCGATTGGGCCATGGTTTGCGGTTGGTGATGTTTTGCAGGAGGTAGTCCGCAAACCTGGGGCCTATAAAAGTGCTACGATTGCCGACCGCTGATGGCAGCTGACAGACAGTACAAAACTCTGGTTTATGCATATTTTCAGAAATGCGTGGCACAAGGATTGCGTCCAACGGCTTTCATGCGTGGACACAAAACCACCAAGGCCAGACATGCTCCCATGCTTCCTTGCTGCCCGCAGAAACAGGTGCTTCACTATCGTACACAGTTGTTAAGCATCCGTGATGCAAGCGTCCCAAAATAGCTTACCTGGTGTAAAACAGGGCCCCTCGCGCGTCCCAAACTCCATATGTCAAGGCACCCCGAGATCAGTCAGAGCGAGCTTACGTCAACAACGGGCTTCATGCCCACCTCGAGCTTGTAACTACTCACAAAACAGACTTACACATACGCAACCCCGGAACCACGCATGCTGGCAGTGGGAACAACTGTCATAAATTGACTCAATCAGAATGCAACTGCAAGTTCCATCCACTGGCCGAAACAATGCAACAACATGTGGACATGCAGGGCACTTTGTGTGCGCAGCACCCGGCCGCAGCTCTTTTTCTTTTGGAGCCGCTTGAGATGTAGCTGCACCGGCGTCGAGGCAGCCTGCGTCCAGTCGACGTGGTTGCCAAAACGCTTCCTGCGACGTAGCCCTTGCAGTTGCCTTGGAGTGGCAGGCATTGCAACTCCAGCCTCAAGACTCTTCCATTGCGCTGGAAGCCCAAATCTGATGGGCGCGCGAAGTACACGTCACAGCGACAGAGGTTCGTCGTGATGCTTTCTTCTGCGATAGCTCATTTGGTGGACCTCCGCATCTGTCACTCCTCAAGAGGCCTTAGCCATTCAAATCCACCATGAAAGCGAATTGACCAGCCCCCGCCATCGTGCCGGAGCCAATCGCCTTGTTGTTCAAAGCCAGTAACAATCTGGCCCTCCCACAGCCGCCCCACGACGTTATCGTGGCGGTAAGGATCTCCAGGTTCTGAATGGACATTCAGAAAGCCGCGCTGCGTGCGCACCAAGAACCGCTGTGGCCTTTGCTTCTCCAGCTCCTGCCCATGAAAGAATTGAAATGTGGGCATGCTCTCTGCATGACAGAAGGCAGAGGGGGTTTTCACCCTGGAAGCTGTTCTCGGAAAGGGCATTGCAACGCTGTGCGCGCAAACTGGCAAACAAGACACATTCGAAGCCCATTGAAACCATATACATATATATAGGGAAAGTGGTCAATTTGATTTCGTGTTGTTATTCAGCTTTGCCCCGGTGCCTAGCGTTTCGTTGTCGCGCGGACGGGGGCGCTTCGCTCGCTTTTGATTTGTGGGGTTGGGGTTGGATTGGGTTGCTGGGGGTTGGATTAGGTTGCAAGCTGAAACCGTGAAGAAGCTTCGAGGCAAACCGTCAGCAACTAAAGCGCAAAGCAAGGATGCCCGGAGCCAACCATTCAAAGCTAACGCAAGCCGCAAAGCAAACACAAGTAATAAGTATAGAAAGCCAAAGGCCAACGAACATAATATGCACATCGCATGTTGGGATCCTGGGTATCCGGGGTCGAAACATGCAGTGTTTCAGGGCCAGCAGCTCGGACAGTTTCAAAACAATGACACAAATCAAACAGTTGCTTTGCAACGTCAGTGGCACTCCAAAGGCCCGCTCAACACAATGCGTACCAAATTGACATGCTTTCAAGCAACTGATAATCTTTGCCCCCATGCGTTTTCAAAGCACATGGCTGCAAGCTGATGGAGATGCACTCCCGCGGATTCATTCAGCCGGAGACTGCACGTTCGCATCTACCCCTGGCGAATTCAGCGGTGACATAAGTGGCCATACTCAGGCTGATGCCGGGCGGATCACACAGCATGCGCAATGTACAAAGGGGCCTCTGGCTGAAAGGGTCGCATCATTTTGCAATGCTATTCAATATAACACACCACATAATACTAACACATGCTTGGTTCTCAACATGCATAAGCCAACGCTGGCAACTCATCAGCAAGGGACACACACACACACAATTCTAGCAACATTCCGAGCAACTCGTGCAACAACTATGCCAATGTGCAAAAGCCCTGACCAGGCCGAAATCACTGCATTTTATGTTGCAAGCACACAGTGTGTTTGTGTGTATGTGCATCATCTTGTCAAAACAAACAACACAAACACGCCCCTGACCAGGCCGAAATCACTGCTTTTTCTGTTGCAAGCACACATCATTTAAGTCATATCATCACCTGTGTATGTGCGTATGTGCATCATCTTGTCAAAACAAAGAACACAACCACGCATCATGACGCTTACAAGTCATCTCTTTCTCACTACCCAAGTGGATTGGCCAAATAAGCCCAAACTGTTTGTTTGCCACTAAACATGACTTCCCAAAAAAAAACATTAAACAAGTCCAGCAGCCGGGGAAGTGAGCTTTCAAGCCCTGCCAGGCCATGTCTCAGCGGGAGCGTCGGAGCTGTCTCCTCCTTGCGGCGCCGCAAGGACTCCGCCAGCAGCTGGTCCGAGGGCAACGTGGGCGCTTGGAGCCCCAGCTTCGGTGCGGAGAAGCCGAGGCGCCTCAGCGACACTCCGAGTGAACCTCAAAGCGTGCTTGGAACGCCAGGTCCTTCAGAGAGGTTGGAATACGGGTACCCCTTTTTTTCTGTAGTCTATTTTAGGGGAGCCTTCCCTTTTCTGCTAGACCACAAAAGGAATGAGCAACAGGGGTTCCACGGAGCTCCAGACTCCAAACCGTCTCATTTTGGAGACGGCGGAGGAACCCTGCTGTTGGGCGTGAATGACATTGTTTTCCAGAAAGGTTCATAAAGCTGCAGAAAAAGAGGGTAAGCAAATCTAACTTGACCTAATTGCGAGTGGGAGAGCAGGGATTGGATTGCAGTTGTTCGCGTGATTGGTCCACCACAAAAGCGGTCCGCCAGTCTTCCAGGCAACGCCGGAAGCCGTAGCATTGAAGGAAAAAGGGGATGCGATCCGCCGTTTTCATTTTCGGCAGACAATCACATGAAATCACTAAAGTTCCCCTATTGTCCCGTCCTGAACACGCGGCAAAAGAGCATTACCCCCCCCGAAATCAATAATAAAACAGTCTCCCACAATTACTGACACAGGATGCAGTATAAAACTCGAGCAGGCAACCGCCAGCAACACAACATCAGTGCCTCCTAAATGACACAGTTGAACACAACTAAAATCAAGCTTTCCAGCCCTCGCGGGAAACTGATACTGTAAGACGCATGCTTGTGGCAGGTATTTGTCACAACCAGCTGGTACAAGCAACTCTCAGTGCTTGAACTGGTGCAGGCAGCCAAGCACGAAGAAGTCACAAGCACAGTGGCTCGCTGGCACACCTACCTCCAAACAAAATTATGGCTGCTTAACAATCCACAGATTGCTATAAACGTTGTTGACATGCATGCCACTCTCGAGTACTTATCCCTAGTGTGCTTGTTAGCAGCGCTTAAATTGCCTGCAACAGCTCTGCGCCTAGTTGCATGGTTTAGTAAACCGCGAACAACATGACAGGACCAGCCTTTTGAGTCCCCTTTCAAGCCAAGAGAACACTCAAGAGCCGCACATGATTTTACACATTGCAAAACGTGTGTGCTTTCAGGGATGCAAACTAATATTGCAAACGCAAAGTCTGCAAAGAAGCGCTGGGTTGACTGACATGTCAATACAAGTGCTTCTAAGAAGCCCAGCTCATGACCTGCTGATACACGTCACCTTAATTTATTACAAGGATATCCGTAACACGTAATTTCAAGACAAGGAAGCAATGACATGAAGAGCCTGTGACAAACTCCCCCATGATGAACAACGTAACAGTGCGAAACTACACACACACACACTCATTCGCCTCCTATGAGCATGACTTGACTTAGTTTTCAAGTCCCCCGCAGCCACTTCACGCAGCCGTTATTCCCCTTCAGCCCTTGTAGTGGTGGGGAGAAATGGCTACATGACCTATCCAACAAGGTAGAAACCCGGACACAGTCTCAAGGACGTTCTTGCGAGAGAAGCTTCTCAATTTTTGCTCTGAGCTCGCAGCTGGAAAATGGCGGCCCAGCCAACAGCCAGGGCCAAAATGGCCGCAAACCCCATGGCACAGGCGCAGGCGGACACGAACTGATAACCCTGCACCGGAGCCCGAGGCGCGTTGATTTGGCAACGCTTTGCGTAAGCCTTTGAAGCTTCACCGTTCTGATTGACAAGTTTTGCTCCAAGGAATACAACAACGGCATGGATGTGTTTCCTACTTCAAGACTGGCCCAACAAATGTTCGACGTGCTCTCTGCCAGCCTCTGACTGAATCCGCCACTCTCGGCACAAGCAATAACCACGGGTTCCCAATTGGCTGAAGCAAAGCAAGCGATCGCCCGAAAGCGATGGTTGGAAACATGACAAATTACTTAAAACCCCGCGGTTCTGCAACCTAACCTGCATGTGTACCAACCGACTTCACCCACAGCCTAGTACCTCAAAGCCTCAACGCTACGCATCCCCCTAAAAAAAAAAACAAAAACTGGACACCCAAAAATCAAACCTCCCACAAGCCTGAGCCCGGCAGGGGGCTCCCTTAATGTTTCTCAGCAACGCATCAAAGTGTATGCATAGAGACAAACAAAAACAAACAAAACAACAAGCTCGGCTCAAAAAGATACCGGATTGGCAGGGTTGGTCAAAACTTTGCCAACGCGACACTCTCTCTACAGGACAAGCCTCTCCCCTCAGTTGCTTCCGCACTTCTCTCCATCCTCGTTTGTGCCCGGGAAGGTGCAGACCCAGTTCACCCCGATCCTTCCGCTCTGTGGCTGCTGCCCAGGAGAAAGAGCAGTCTGGCCGGATCGCTATGCAGCATTTTGGGGAAACAACAACAAGAGCTACGAAGTCAAACAAAACTCCATCTTGCGCTGCTAGCGATTGAGGGTGCAACCAAATCTTCACTTTTAGCGAGTCCGATGCGTTGACAAAGAGCCCGCATGCATGCCCTTGAAGTGTGCTAAGCACACATGAGAATAAGCTGCTCTGGGACAGTTTGCAGAATCAAACCTGATTGCATGTCTTTGAATAACCTTAGACTGCAACAAATGCATATACAGCTGTTGCGCTGAGGATGACAGACACGCACTCCAGTCTTGGAGACTTGTCATAGCTCGCTGAAGTGCAGCAGATTGAGATGCAAGAGCTGCAAGACCATTGATCAGCAAAACCATTGATCAGCAAGAGGTTGGATCAGCAAGAGGTTGGATTGATCAGATGAGCAAAACCATTCAGCAGGCAGCAAGGCTGGGGAGCAGGCAAGCAGATTAATGGACACTCACTTGTATTCAAGCTTCTGCTGCAAAGTGTCATCAAGCCTGCAAGGCAATTTCTTTAGCAGCAGAAGGCTTCGTTCATCCTCAGAGGTAAGTAACCGCGCTGATTGACTGAGTGTGAGCAGAGGAGTCACTGTAGAAGTGATCCTGTGCAAGTACAGTCGATGAGGAGCAGAGGCTCTCAAAGAAGCGTAACATTAGTCAAATACAACAGCTGGTGCTTAGTGCTGCTTCGTGCTGCTTTGCTGCTTGGGTAGAAAGGCAAGAGCTTGGCGACGGGATGCAAGCAGAAAATGCCATCAGCAAGGCTCGAGCCTGCATAATTCCTTTTAGCATAAGTGCTAGTAGGCTGCTAGACCACTGGGCAAACAGGTTTGTGTCCACCATCTTGCGGGTGAGCGCCAAAAGACAGTACACCGGAGGTTGAGCCTCGCAAGCGCAGCGCAGCCGGGGAGCTCGCATCCCCAGCGTCGCCTGACGGAGAAAATGATGAGCCCCTCTTCTACGCACATTCAACCGAATTTTGCACATATTGCTAAGCAAATGGAAGTCTAATTGTGGCCACACTGCCTTAAGCGAATGGAAGTGGACCCTGCAGCTCTCTCTCGCGCACCTGGCTCCAGGTCCTCAAATCAGGCAGAATCACTCGTTTTAAAAGGAATCGCAAAAAGGACGGGGCTTCCCCTGTTTAGACACCAACCCAAATTTCCCTGCAAATGAACATGGACCCAACAAATCGTCATTTTAGACGAATCCATAAGCGAGCCCCTTTCAAACCGTGGGTTCTATGTAAATTTGAAAGGAAGTACCTCTGATCTCAAGAGATGTGGAGACCCTTTTGGGGAAAACATTGAGGTGTCGACTGCCCTTGATGTGGCAATTGTGTCGTGAGTTGGGTGTAGTTGAAAGGTAAACCGACATGCAATCGCCCACAAACTCTCTGCACGTTTGCTTTGCTCCTCCCTGCACCATGTGAACGGAGCCGCTCAAGGCCGGCATGGCTTTAACTTCGTTGGACCCAAAACGTCAAAGCCCCAGAAGCCATGACTATGATCGAAACTGATTGACTCCATCGATCCGTCCTCCGAAGGTGTCGCCCACTCTGGAGTGAAGGGCTTGGCCTGGTGCCCGAAACCTGGAAGCTTGGGCCGAATGGAAGAGCTAAAACTTCAGGACCCTCGGACAAGGGTAGACTAATTCGTGATCTCCCTGTTGGGTTCCTTCTTGGATCCTGATCGACGTGTGTGCTTCCACGCAGGAGAGGAAAGTCTTGAACTGGACCAATCTCCAAAGCAAAACTTCCCGCAGTCTCTTTCTTTTGAACACCATGAAGAAATCTAGGGACGCCTTCCCATACTGACTTGTGGGCTGCACAGCTCCGGACAACCACTCGCCATCGCACGCTGAGATTCTGACCCATAAAGCCTGGGACAGCAGAGGCGGTGGAAAAGGGATGCCCTGTCATCAGCGAGAATTGATCTGCTCAAAGCAAGGCAACCTCGCCATTGGAAATGAAAAGAGGACCCCTAAAATGCGTGGTTGCCTTCTTGATTTCCCTTTGAATACCAGCTCAATCAACAAACAAGGCATCCACCATGTTGAGAACCCCCCCAGACTGGCCATCTTTTGGACCCTTGTGGGTCCTCTTAGCCATCTCATGTGCCAATCAATTTGCTAGCGTGCAAGGAAGACTCTGGCCGTCTGCATGTCCAAGGACAATGGACAACACATAGTCCACAACAAACAAAACGGACAGTCATCACTCCTCAACAACCGGACTGTTGATTGTGGCCAATCTAGCGCTTGAGTCATTGGCATAAACAACATGCATGAAGATGCATGAGTCTAAGTATTTGCCGAGCTGATTGATCTATGCAAAGCTCGCTGTCAACTGACATGTTTCTGTCAAAGCTCCATGAGGACAAGGCGTCTCAACAACCAGGCTTAGTTCATGTCCATCCAATCCCTCCTGTCCAGGCAGAAAACATGATGTTTCCCGTCAGGCTGTCCAACCGCCAACAGCCAAGAGACAGCAACTGCTGAGTGTGCAAGGAGAATGCCGGAAACCCTTGTGTGGCCTGCTGCCAATATGAGATATCTTGAAAGAAACATGTGCCGTGACCACGCTATACTTTCCGAACCACGCCTCTTCTGCTCACCATCTTGCCACAACAACCATGTGCAGGACTGCATGCAGTCATGTGGCGATGAAATCGGTCGTAGGCGGAGCGGAAGATCTTGTACCTACAAAAACCCAGCACCGGCATGGTTACATGGTTATGCAAGGCGGAAAGCACCCTCCGCAGCGACAAACGTGAAGATCCGTTTTGCCCTGCCAGCATAAGTTCAGCAAGCACGGGATGAAGAGCACAAAGGCATACATACACATCCGTATCGAACATGTCAACACATTCCACTTACACCGTAGAAGCTTCAGGACGTTCCGTCAACAGTACATTGCAGCACAGCATTCATGCCCAAGTGGCTTGGTTCAGAACCAGTCCTGAGCAAGTAGAGGCATGCCGTCCTTTACCGTGCGCAGTTGGATTCTACAGACCGCGCACAAGCGATGGCGAGCTAGCTGAACCTCCTCCTAGCTGAAAGAACAAGTGAAGAACAACTGCATAGCTGGTTGGTATGGCAAATCATCAACATCTGACTTTGGAAGGAAAAACCACATTTCATGAGCACTGTCCCGCCTGTGCTTGTCTGGCAGCTGCGGACGCAGGCCCGGTGATACAAACAGAACCAACATGACTAGAACTGCAATCACCTGTCTTGCTTTGGATTATTTCAAGTCTGCTTCGTCAACCTCAGTCTTGGGAAAAGTTTACAAAGTGATACTTCTCGGCAAGTCAGCCCAGCCATTATCGGAACCAATCCAATGATTGCAGTGTAAAGGTTGAGCAACCATAATTCGCACATGAGGGTGCCCAACACCTTGTTGGCAGAGTCAGCTGCCGGTCGATGACGTTGCCATAGCATGACGATCTCCTATTCAAGCAGCGCCATGAAAGAATTTGGTGCGCAAGCTCAGTCAACTTCGGAGTTTTCCGCTGAACACGTGAAGCCAGAGCCAGGTTCACAACCAGTAACGCGGTTAAGGTGGCTTTGCACTGCTTGGAAGAACCCAACACCAAAGAAATCAATCAATTCATTCTTATGCGGCATGGACATACGGCGTTCAGAAGGCAGCTACCCAACTCAAGTCTACTGCCTCCCCGCGGATCTCTGCGCACTGGTTCACGAGCGTAGGGAACTGACCTGGGATCGGTGGCTTGGGCCACCCGCGAGGTCGGGGCCGGCTCCAAACATGCTTTACGCCTGTGGAGTTGCCGGCTTCATGCAAGTAACCTGCATGGCAACGGTCTAAAGAGTCTAAAGCACTTCTGCCTTGCAAGGTCCAGAGAGGTCGGTCAAGACGGTTTGACTATGTTTGACGCATCTGTATCCCTGAGGGGCTGGCAAAGACTTTTGATCAAAGCAAACGCATTTATTTAGACAACTGTCTAGTTTGCTGTGGGCTTTCCACAAATGGAACTTCTATGCACTTCCCCAGAGAAGATTCCTGTCCGGCCGATTGAGGCTCTTCCCCGTCAGAGGTGACAAGATCCCTCCCCCTTTATGTCAGGTACCATCAGCAGCCCTCCCATCTGCAGGGGAAAGCAAAGATGGAGCCCCCGCAATATCAGTACGTGTTTCAGGGTCGGGATTGGAGGCATATTTTACACACAAAGGACACTCTCATGAAATGTCTTCATGCTTCTGCCAATGGGTCCGATGGCACCGCCACGTCCGCGCAATACATGTGATCATCAATGCAAGTCCTGATCAACTTGGGCTTGCCTCGTGGACTCTCCAAAAGGGCAGTTTTTTTTGATTTCCCCCCAAAACTCCGCCAAAACATGTACCCTCAACAAAACGAGATACTCATATCCTGTTGCAGCCACCACAAAAGGTCACAATCCCTCTCCTTGAAAACAACGATCCCCAAACACTAGAAGCTGCTTTTCCCAGACCCCAAA
>CAUJNA010003312.1:340000-367500 GCA_963377175.1 Effrenium voratum
AACTAGCCACAAAGGAGTCTTTTCTTCATAGCAATCACCCCAACTGTGAAACAAAACCGGGAGCCACTTTAAATCACAAAGTCCGCCAGTCGCCGTTCCCTGTCACGTTCCAGAGTCGTGAATATGATGGTACTGCCAGCTTGGCCAGAGCAGCTTGCTTCATCAATCATTCCTAACTGAACTCCACGGCTGCATCATATGTCGGGCGTTGCAAAGTCCTGACCCAACCCGCGATTGAGCAAACATTCCACATTGGCAACACACCTCAGACAATTTTTCCGCTGTCCCCAAAGCCAAACACAGATTACAGCCCGCCTTTGCAAAGTAAAGGCGATCTCGGTAGACGCCGTCTGCGTAGCCCCTGCCACGCTGCAAAATTATTCGACTGTTGGGCATCAGAAAAGCATTGCGCTGTTCACCTTTGACACTCAACATTGGGTTGTTACTCAACCCTGCCCTGAGTGGACATTCAAGCATGAATAGGTTGCTTGGCTTTTCTGATGTCCTCCCTCCCCCGCCCCGAACCACTGATGGCAAGCTTCTCCAACATCTGTGAAAGCCTGGATCCTGCAAGGGTTTGACCTTTCACCTGCAAAATGGAGGCATACTAAGATCTCGGGGCTCACTCCGAGTTTCATTTTGGAAAAGTGAACTGTGCAGGCATGGAGTGTCCCTTTTCATATGCCAGAGTCAGCAAAAGCACACATTCTTGAAAGGCCTAACGTTGACACAGCACCAACACCTCATGCTTGGCACATTCTATGCCTTCGCAATGAAAAGCCCATGAAATGTACCGGTCTAGCTCTCTCACGGAACGTTTTTGGCTTGAAACAAATGCTTCGCAGATTCATCTGTGTGCACTGCCGTGTCCACAACCCCTGGATAGACCTGAGCATTATTAACTGCTGATTTGCAGCTCTCCGAGGTACCCTACAACTTTGCGCAGCCACTGTATCGCAATCTACGGTATCGCTTCAACTCCGATGATGTTGCTGATATCGCTGGCATTTACCAAGCATCACGAGTGTATGCTTATTGAGAGGACGTGTATCGGGATATATGTGATATGTTTACCATCATTCTTGAGAGCGTGGACAACTCTTCCATGGTTTCAGCTACATTTCAACTCGGGCACCCCGCATGATGAGGTTGAAGCACTTTGCCAGCACAATCGTTGCGAGCCCCGGGATCACGGACCACGCCTGAGCTTGCGGTGAGCATGGGAGTGTATAACCGACGGTAGCTGTTGGCAGAAAATCGTAACATATGTCACTTGGAAGCCATGGTTCCGAGACAAAACCACGGCTGCCCCAGATTCTCCGGGGTTTGTACTTGGATGGTAGCGTACAGACATGGATTGAAACCACCCACGGTATGTGACCGCCTCTATCCCCTGTAGAATGCAAGAGGGCAATACCAGATTCCTAAAATTCGAAGAGCAAACTGCGGCTCTGGCTGTTCTTTGCTCAGCCGATATGGGCTCTCAATTGCCAGAGACTTCGCAGCTTGCGCCTCAAGTCCAACGCAATCCGAGACAGGCAAGCGTGATCCAATGGAACTCCCTTCAAGCGCATTCCACCAGCGCCGTCCACTCAAACCTCTCCGGAATGAACAGACTGGAACCTTGTGAACATCGGTTCAGCAGTCTAACCTGTTCAAGAAAGCCAAGCCGAAGACTGGAGAAAACTCACTTGGGTATTGTTGATCCTAACTATATAAACACTGGTGTTTTTCAGAGAAGATCGGGAACACTTTTGAGGATGACATCGGTTTTTGTGTTTGTAAGCCAGGCTTCTTCATCCAAGGTGCCCACCGAAAACAAGATAAATTTCCTGTTGCGCTGGAGCCGTTTCTGCTCTCGAGGCATAGTTTACATTTACATTGCGTTGCTCTGCAAAGATGTTGCTATTCATTTTGCACGTGAACGATGCACAATGTCGCTGGTCCCCCAAAGGGTAATTATGCAAAACTTGGTGTTGGTCTTTGTTATGGAAATTGAGTTAGGGCCGCCATGTCCTACCTCCAAAAAAGCACTATCAACTGGCGTACATGCTTTGATTGCAGGATGATGGATTTCCGTAGCAGTAAACCAAAGCCCATAGCAACCCTGCTCAAGGGCAGCCCTTGCTCAGCACCGATTTTCGCTACAGCCACCGTCGGGTCCGCTGTGCATACTCCTCGTAACCTCGTTCGTCGGCAACGAAAAAAGAAACCCTCTGAAGAACCGCTGCGCAAGTGTGCAACAAAAGGAAGCATCGAGCATTTAAAAGTAGCATGAATCGCAATCAACACATTTCATGTGTGTGTTTGTGGTCGTGCGTGAGTGCACTGCGGTTGTGTGTGCGTGAGCGCGTGTTTTTGTGCGAACCCACGTGTGTGTGTGTGGTCTGTATGGTCTGCGTGGCGCCTGTGTGTGGATATATGCGTGTGTGCGTGTCTGGCTGTGGGCGCGCGTGCAGGCACGTGTGCGCGCATGCGTACGGCCTGCCAGCAGGTCTCTGTGTGTGTGTTGTGCGGATGTCTATGTGTGTGTGTGTGTACCCGTGTGTGTGTGTGTAGGTGTGTAGGTGTGTAGGTGTGTGTGTGTGTGCGCGTTTATGTGATGTCTGTATGCTTGTACGTGTCTGTGTGTTTATGCGTGTGTGTGTGTCTGTATGTGCATTTCAGCGCGGCGTCTGTATGGTCTGTGTGGTTTGCGTGTGTGTGCTTGTGTGTGTCTGTGCGTCTGTGTGTGCCGTGTAGTTTGAGTATATCGTGTGCGGGTGATGTGTATTTTGTGAGTATAGTGTGCGTATTGTGCGCGTATTGTGAGTCTGTGTATTGTGTACGTCGTGCATGTGTTGTGTGTGTGTTGTGTTGTATGTGCATATTGTATTGTGTGTATTGTGTGTATTGTGTGTATTGTGTGTATTGTGTGTATTGTGTGTATTGTGTGTATTGTGTGTATTGTGTTATTGTGTTATTGTGTGTATTGTGTATTGTTTGTGTTGTTTGTGCAGTTTGTGTGTTTGGGGATGCATGTCCGCGTTCGTGGAGTGCTTGGGTGCGTACATGTAGTTGTTTGCACGTGCCTGCGTGTTTTAGCTTTTCCCAGTTTGGCAACACAGTTGCATGATCATGCACCACCAAACATAACCAACCAACAAAGAGCACCCTGAGTCCCATGATCAACATGTCATTTTCCGAACCCGGAGGCCTCACACGCTCCAGTGCGCGACTTCTCTTTCCCGCCTTACAAACCAACTTGCCTAGTATTCTGCAAGCCAGGTAGTTGGGTCGCCAACCCCAGCTCGAACCTCAAACCAAAAGGGCCATGCCTGTTGCACTTCAACACACGTTAGGGCGGTGTTGTACATTAATCACATAATCTGACAAAGCTTGCAATCTGGGAAAAAATGTTTATCCATGTTTCATGATTGCGAAGCAACCATCGACTTACATTAGCACCCCCGAAAACGAAACTAACGTGGATAATGGATTTGTAGACAAAACACCGCGAAGCTAGTCTTCCACACAAGGGGCAACTGTTTGCGGTTGGGAGAACAAGCTACCTGCAAAAACGCTTGCGCAACGCTGGATCTGCTTTGGCGAAGCATGAAATCACACAATCCAGAGCTGCCTGAGCGGGGGAGTGACAATAGGAGCCTGTAACCTGCCATGAGCACAAGATAGCTCAACAGCGATCCCATTTCTGTATGGTTCGGTGCACAGAGAAAATTCGCCCGAGTCGCTGTCGAATTTCGCCCGCAGGTACTCCTCTTCGCCAGGGATGATCCAGAAATTCAGATACGCCGCAAAGGGCAGCGTGGCCACTAGGCACCACCAAGTGTTGGCCATGAGGCCCACCGAGCCTTGCAGCTGCAAGAAGCTTAACAAAGACGGACAATATGACAAGTACTCCTACATGATCAGATCTAACCTGGGGAAATGCAGGTGTATCAATTTTCGGCCAAGGGGGTCGGCTGGATGCAAAACCATCAACATCACAATGTTTTGCGAAGAAAGAGAGTATTGACAAACATGATCCATATTGGAAAGTGTATGTGAACAAGCAAACTTGCACTTGTGGGTTGCAATTCCAATGTGTACCTGAACATGAATCTAAATATATATATATATTCACGAGTCACATTGAACCATTTCTGGAGGGTACCCAACAAATCAGAGTACGGGGCTGGATGGGGTTGCCGCAAGAAAGATTCGAAGAAAGGGTATCATTTTGGACATGGGCACCGGACATCTGCACGACAAAATTTCCTGGAACATTGTGCGCGTGCAGCCATCCCTACAGCCACACCTCTTCATTACGCTCCTAAAGTAATGCTGGGCGTGGCTACCATCACGGGGGAGAACCTGTTTGCTAATGAGGCTTTTCTCTGCATGCCTTTTGCCGGCTCTTCAACTTCATCAAATGCATGTTCGCGAACTTTATTGCAAGTTGCTCTTTGAACACGGACGTCCTGATGTGCCTTACAAAAACGGCAAAAAAAAAGAAAAAAACAGGGCATGCACAAACATCTTCGAGGTCAAGCAGCCGATGTTGCCGAGCATGCTCAGGTACATCGGGTTCCGCGACCACTGGAACCTTGCGTCAAGTCGCCGCACAAGGCCAGTGTCACCAGCAACTAACGATGACATCACACATGCGACATGGGCCTCTTGCTCAAGCCCTTTCATGGTCGGACTAGGAGAAGAGCGATAGGACAACCGACTCATCTTGTGGCATATCATTAAAAATGTGACAAAATTCAGGCCTGCTTCTGGTAACCAGCCGCCGCGGAGAGGCTGTAGGACACAGAGTGTGAGTGAGGGAACGAGTGAAGGAAGACTTTTTTTCTCTTTACCCGTCAGGAATGATAGGGCGGAGAAAACACTGATCTTTCTCAACATGTTCCCTGCGTATCTATCACCTGATATCTCCTGTCTGTTGTCCATCATTGCTCAGAACGCAATATAATTCGATATTCTGAAATTGCTGGATAACCTTGGAAACCAAAAATACATGTTGCAACGAAAAGGGAGCTGAGCTGGGCGAATCGCAAGACAAATACGTGTCGTTCCTCATTGTCATTGTGCTACTCCCATGTTGAACATGTATTTTGCTGTGATAATGACATGCCAGTTGCAATTGTTGATCACATCCTTGTCCTCTGGCCAGAGAAGTATTTTGAGAAAAACAATAGGACATACTACAGTATTGCCCGTAGTCTCTGCAACCTTTCTAGGCTTGCATGCAACACCAAGCTTTGACTCAGCACAGCTTTGCAACATGCTATGGATCATATCATGGATCATGTTTACAGTGTCACCACTCTAATGGTGTGTCCAATGTCGCTAGTCATTTCATCTTTGCAAACTATATTGCTTGTATCATATGTGCTAGTTCAAACATGGTTTTGACATGATGAGTTGCCTTTCTCAATTGAACACTATTGATTGACTATAGTTCACTGCATAGAGACATACATTTATGGGCGATGCAGTAATCAAGTGTTGTATTGAATTGCATCCTTCATGGCACGGCTGTGTGGAGGGCCTTTCGCACATAATGAACAGTGACAAGGTTGCGGGTTGTTCATTGTCTAAGGTCTAGCTCCATGTCTTCCTTGTGATGTTCTTTCTCATCATACGTTGCATCTTCTTACCATCAGCCTAACATAATTGTTGCCAATAGATTAACACAACACAGTTGTCTGTTCGTGGCTAGTAAAATGCTTCAGGTGCATGTGCTCAGGCGCATGTGCTCTACGAACTCCTTTACATATAGTATCTGAACGGTACTTATTTACTACAAGTTGTGCCATTTTGGGAAAAACAAAACAAGCGGGACTCGTGGGCTTATTTGTTTCATCTTTACCTTGTGTTGCCTTCCAAGAAGTTTCTCGGGCACATGTTACGCGCATAGACATCACATGTGGTTGATTCAATGGTTTCCTTTCATTTGAATAGGTGGCCAATTTGCTGTGGTCATATCTTGATATAATCATCGTAATATTCGTAGATGTATACCTTATTGTCTCACCTATGTTTCATGTCATCTTTCTGTACGCTGGTTCTCTTCGCTCGGGTTTACACGCCAATTAGGGTGTATCATAAGAAACACACCAAGTTGAGAAAACCAAGAGTTGGATGGTTTGTTGGAAGTAGTTTCCAATCTAACATCTGCTCATCTTGTGTTACTTGGGGTCTTATTCATTAGTGGTGCGTTTAAACACACTGACCTCGAACCCACTCCCCACCACTTGTGCTGTCAGCCAACGGGCCATCCGTCACCAGCACCCTGGACTGCTGCTTGTGCGTCAACGGTGTCCGGTGATGCTGAAACCTTTCGATGGAGCTCATCCTCAGTCATGGCTCAGCTGACATGAGGGACTCGCCTCAAAAGTTGGGCTCTTTCGGGCCCAAGGCGCTTGTTAAAGGACTCCAAAAGGAGCGGATCTGACACAACAGCCGAGGGTCCGAGCACCAAGAGATTTGCAACACGCTGTCAAATGATGGCTGAAAAAGGCGCATCAGTGAATCAGCGCCAGCTTACAACCTGAATCTACCATTAATCTACCAAGCTCAAACCTGCAGGCAGAAAGTCCACTTCAATTCACCCCAGTTCCACCTTTCTGCTTCCCAACTCTGTCAAACCCGCTTGTTTCCTTCGGGAAAAGTCATACCCGCGAGCCTTTGACCACAAGTGGCGCCGATTCCCCTGGCATAACCGCCTTTTCCCATCGCCATTGGGGACGCGCTTTAAGCATCTCAGTAGGAAAAGGTTGAGACAGTGGCCAAAAAGAGGGGGGGTCAGCCCAACAATGGGCAGGGTTTAGATGCAGCGAGAGGGCAATTGTCAAAAGTAGGGACTCCAGTTGTTTTGTTGGACTCCGCCTTCTTCGGGTGGTCCACGAAAAAAGCAGCACAGTCCCCCAAAAGCGCGCTCGTATCTTTGGCAGTCCCCTAGCTGCCCAACCGATCTGAAAGGTCATCGCTTGCCGAAATTCCAAAGGTTAGGCAGAGTTGCCAAGCATGCTGAACATACCAGACACCAAAGCTCAGACTTATGCCAATGCCCGGCCCACCCACCCACCCACACCCAGAAATCTAAAACACGTTCGAAGTGAATGAAACTAACTTGACTTCCCATTCTCCAATTATCTCGTGCTTGCCATTGTCAAATGTCCAGGTTCATCGGTTCAAAAAACAATTTCCGTGCTCCATCAAACCTCGTTTACTCGATCAAACCTCCTCCTAGGGTCTAGGATATCAGTCGTTGATAATTTAGGGCCCAACGAAAAATACAGTACCACATGTTGGCCCATTGTTTCATTCTTTCCTTCCAAACAACAAATACGAAATGTTGGCTTGGCCCTTTGTTCCATTGATCATTCTTCCCCTCGTCCCCCCCAAACCTCACGGTTTGGTCGAGGCCTGAGCTGCACGGACGCCGCCATGAGCCCCGCGCCCAGCAGGCGCAAGGGCCAGCTGCGTTTGGCCAGCGGAAGCGCCCACGCCTCGACGCACTTTTGACGCGCAGAAGGGTGGCCTACTTCAAGGGGCGATCGGGTACCTAGGAAGTGGTTAGTATGGGTATAACCCACTGAACGGGGACTTGTTACTATGGTAAGTGGGTTGTAACCATGGTTCTTACCCACTTTCTAAGTACAGACCTCTTCTTCGATTTGGATTCCGGATGGCTTTCCTTTATCCTTCCCATTTCTGGAAACACCAATGCCTACTCTAAGACTTCCTTCAATCGGGGATGTCCATTCTGATACACTTGGGAACTCTGTCTCTCAGCCAGTGCCGAAGGGACATATGGCATCTTTTCCATGCTATGGAAAAAAACATCCGCATTTTAGGAAAGCAACACTTGTGTCCTGAACAAGAACACTTCTTTCCGACTGGTGTTCAAGGAAGAACACACGGTAAACATGGATGTAAAACATGTTTCATTCATGTCGATTGTATACATCATATCTATACGATCAATGATCAATACACCTCAGTTGCTTTCAAGCTAAGCCACAAGAAATCCAAACATTTTGGGGATTTCTAATTCCGAGACTAACCTGGTGGAAGGGATAGAAATCTGTCTGCTATGGCTGGACCGAGTCTCGCAAATCTCTCCGCTGGGCGCTTTGGGTCAGCGAGCAGGAACCTAAGTTCAGCTCTTGTTTTGGGATTGACGAGATGTGGCGCCTGGACACAAATCCGTTGAACAAGCTTTGTCACGTGTTCCGCTTGTAGTGAGGCTGCGTTTCCAACGGCGCACACGAAAAAGGCGGCAGTCGTGTCTCTCAGCCCTGGTCCGGGCATGCGCCCATCCTTTGGGCACACCCCAAGCGAGTCCCTGGTGGCCTTGTAAAAACCCGCTTTGAAGCAGTGAGATCGGGTGGATCGGGCGTGGCGCTTGGAAAACTCAAGGCGTAGATTAAGCACCAAAGTATTCCCACCCACCCACCCACCCACATGTCAAAACCAACATTGTAAGGGTTGCTCCTCTGACTGAGGATGCCCTAAAACGTGCACATTTACATTTCAATTTGGTGGCGCGGCGTTGCTTGAATTCAAGCCATGAAGAATAGACGCTTACCCACCATGTTGAATTGTTTTTTCGGGCAGATCGATGCCTGAAACACAGCGCCGCAGGAGGCTGAGCAATGACTTTCATCATTGTCTCTGGGCCAATCATAGCATTTTCAGCGGGGCATCCAATATCACTGAGGAAGTTGGTTTTCCCTTCCTCCATGTCAGCTCCGTGATGCATTACAGTTCATCGGAAAGCTTATTTCCTTTTCTTCGGCAGTCGGTTGCCCCCTCTATCCATCCGTGCCTCACCAAGCTGGTCTTTGGCGATGTACCAGCAAGCCATACCACCGCAAATACACATCAAGTCCAGCTGGGATACCTCAGCACACTGATCTTGAACGCTCGCTCGAGATGAACTAATTGAAGGTAATGCTGTGTTCTGCTGCTTCCAACATCGTCACTGCTGCCAGACAAGGCTTCTGTAGGTCTGCTGCAGTATTCGAAGAACTCAACATCTGAAAGCTTCCGCTGTGGCAATCGGTCCACAATTAGTTGCTGCTGTTGCATCAATGGTGCCTGTGATTTGGTGGCTTCCAATTTCCCCTGGCACATAGCTGAAGACCGTCACACGTGAAGAAAGATATCCGTTTCCGATTTCCCTAATAAGACCTTACCGTTGTTATCTGCTGAATCCCATTGGGGTCAGCATTACCAGTTCCAAACCGCTGAATGATTGGACCCTGGCATGGGCTTTTCCAGCTTGAGTTGACTAACAGCAGAATTGCCAAAACTTGTTTCTTTTCCCAAAAGCATCAACTCGAATAAACTCACCCAAAAGCCACAACAAACAGCACAATGCGCGGAACCACCCCGGGATGATGGGGAGTCTCGAATTTCTCTGCTGCGGGGCTGGTTCAGGCTGCGCTGGCAGCGATCGCTGGCTTGCATCCGCCATGGGTCGCTGAGGATTCGCCCCTCCAAATCGATTGAGATACGGACAATATTACTTGTTCCCCAGGGCACATAAACAATTGGAAGCCACCCTGGCTTTTGATGGGAGCTTCGAGAGGGCTCCGCATGGGCTCCAAAGACCAACAAGTTGTAACAATAGACGGCCAAGAATGCTGTCAGCTACTGAGTTCCAATGGGATGCAACCCCCGCAATGTGGCAAACCTGAATAGCATCCGAATATTTCTGAATGGCAGGTTGAAACAAAACATAACGATAAGTATGCCCTAGAATGAAGCGGGAGCTACGAACTCATATCTTCTTACCGACCTGGCTTGAACCACGTGCACAGCTGCAATCCGCCGCCGAAATGAAATGCGGGTGCTGAAACATGGCGCCTTGACGTGCGAAACCCAAGCACATACAGTGCATGATACACTGTAAACAATGCATGTATAAACATGTGCATTATAAATATACATGTGATTCTCCTGGATGACAGAATCATGGATCTAGAATATTAATTGTTCATTCTTCAATCTGTAGGGTGATCGAAACATGGGTGGAGATCGCGCAAAAGCACTCGGGATATGTATATACATATATATATATATATACAATACACATAGACTATAAATCATGTCATTGACATGAAAAATGACCTTTCAACGGAGGACATCCAAATGTGTCAGAATCATGAAGTTGATCTTGACATGTCTATCCATCAAATTCCTGAAACGCATAGCGTATCCAAATTTTCCATCTCTTGACAGTTTAGCCATGGCAAATATGTAGAGGGGACTCCAAAGCCCAATTTGTGCAACTGCAGTCCCCGAATCCTTGAATTTGAGCCAGGCCCGTTGCCGCCCATTTGAGGCTTGCAGTGCACCAGCGAGCAGCTGATTTGATGAAAAATCGCAACCCAACATGAGCATATCCCCACCCCAAAGAGACCGGACAACCGAACACAGGGCCCCCAAGGAACAAGACAGGCAGATCCAGGCCGAGGGTTCCAATTTGTTGGTTACCTCAAAGACTTAAACCGAGGGTTCCCCTTTTGGAGAAGACAACGGGTTTCAGTCCACCGGGCAGCCAACAAATGGAACCCCGCGCAAATCTGACGACTTCCCCGAGGTCGCTGCCACTTGCGAGAAGAGTGCGGTGAACGCGGCCACGAGCTGGATGGGGAGACTCCAAATCTCAGCGCCGAAGCAAGCTGCTCACAACAGGCGATTCCTGAAATGGGCGCCGCCTATGGTGGATGGGTTGTAGGCAAAGCAAGGTCTACTTTGGAAGAAGAGCGAGTCTGCTCCGACCATGGTGACTGTCCTGAGCATTGCACGTGGAAGAGCCACGTGTGGCAGGTGTAATCAACAACGACAGAGCCCCGCAAGTTGCTCTCCCAAAATATATGTCACTCAGTCTTGTGCTCACGATGCTGTGAAATGTTCGTTTGGTTTTTGGCCTTAGTAGCAGCTCTCTGGGTGCTCTGGCAGCGAATTAGAGAAGCTGTCATTCGTTTGTCAATTCCAGTTTCCATCGGCCGCAATTTTTGCCAATTCCTTCTCCACTGTCTGTGGATTCGTAGTTTGAATAACTATGACGTTTAGTGGCGCAATCATCTCCTCCCAAGCCTGAGTGAGAAAAACTTGGCAAACAAAGATCCTGCCAACGGCATCAATAACTTAAAGACTTTGGCTGCCACCCCCGGAAGTTGTGCATCCCTTGCGAAACATCCTGTAAAAGAAAGCCTATGCGCTTCCGCACCGGGAGGGTCATAGGGGCGAGTTGTCACTTAGGCCTGGACATCGAGCAGGACCCAAACCATGTTGACACTGTCACCTCAGTTGCGAGTGCCACGATTACGTCTTGATGGTGTTAGCTCAATCATGTCAACATCGGACTAAAGTACGGAGCCTGCCGAAGCGTCATCTACATAAACACACGTATCCTTAGCAAATTGATTTATACCCGCTTGCGAGTCAGACCGAGTCTAGGAACGCTTCTTGCAGTTTCATCCCATCTCAAACGAATACCATCCACAAACCTGAAAGCTGCCAACATTTCAGTGTACGTCTTTAGGTGCCGTTCGCCTCACCAGTTCATGACTCTTCGAGAGCGGGATGATGGCGGCATGAACTTTGAAGGCACGTCTCTGCACTAAGCAATAAAATGCAGCTGTATGATCATGGGCCAATGTCGACCTGACCAAACGTATCCGGATGAAATCCCATAGCGCCCTGCGGCAGGCTTGGCTCTGCCTGTTTTGCTCCAGCAAAGCAAAAGCGTGACAAACCCTCGCCAGCCAATCTGCTTCCATCAGACTTTAAAGCCAGCAGCCCGTGTTAGCAGGTCGAGAGGTCGATCAAAGGTATTTCTGACAGTCCTGGTATGAGCACCAGCGCAACACAAGCGCTCAACATATCCAATATTCGCTTTCGTTCGTGTGAAGCGGTGTAGCAGCCAAAGGCTTACTCGCAGTGAGCAAGGAACATGCACTGAGCACCCTGCCCACATCAAAAGAGATGACGTTGTAGATTGCGCTTTCCCCATGCGTTGTGCCCTGCGGCGCAACTCATGGCAGAGAGCATGCAAATGTCAAAGTACTTTGCCGGGGCGTGTGAACGAGGGCAATGGAAAGGTAATTAATGATCATGCTACATAAGCACAACTGCAGGAGGCACAACATGCGACTGGCAGGTGGACTTTGGTAAAGGCGCTGCGGCAACTTCCTGACATGAAATACGACCTGGCGGAAGTGGGGTGCACAGTGCACATCCTGCAGGTACGAGTTCGGGCCGCTGGGCGGCAAAAATAAGACACGCATGCGTGCTGCCTCGTGCCCCCGTCTCTCCTGGTATGACGGCAAACTTCTTGGACGCACGCTATAGAAAACTTTGAATTCTGTTGGACACTGCATAAGAGAACAGCAAGAAATTGAAAACCAGTACTCCCAACCATCGCATGCAGGTAGCAACACCTCGTTTCAGGGTCCGATGGGCGAGTGTTGAACTGGACAGAAAAGAGTGGATGAAAACATGTATCCGATTGCGCCAAAAGGGTTTTAAAAGCGATAATCCACTGCCTGATGACCCTGATCAGTTGAGGTGCTACCTCCGCACATTCGACTGGTAAGTGTATCTAAGATATGTTCAGCATTTGTGGCCATTTTTTGACCAACACGTAGGCATCACTACATCATTTCATCAGAATATCAAGTTCATGGATCACGCACCATCTAGCTACAAGATCATACCTGTATTTGTACTCGGTATACTTTGCAGGCACCGGACCGCCATCGTCTTCTAGAAACAAAGTGCCGCTATGATGGCCTGGCCACTCATAGTAGCACTACTTGCTGAGACTTGCCGATCTCAAGGGCGAACCGATGACAGGACCAAATAAGATTGGGAACCCGGCAAAACACCTAGCAAAACAACTCTTGGTCGCGAACAGTGCACAACTCAACATGCATGTCAGCCCACCAAAAAGAAGCAACAACTCAAAATGACAGGTAGCCAATGTATAGTGCACACAAGTCCACACTTAGTTCAACCATGAACTAGATATTCTGTTTTAGCATTCAAATCCTGCTTGGGCAAATTGTAACAAGCTCACCAGGGGTGTTAGGCGAGCTCGCCCGTGATGATAGCTACTAAAACAAGGAGACTGCGCATTTCCAGTTTGTGAACTGAGCTAGTTTGCACTGCTTCTGGTAGCCGGGTAGGTAGTTCAAAGATGCAGACTATGATGTTTCAGCATGATTCTATGTTCCGCACTTAACGCACGGGGAAACCTCTGACTCCCAGATTCAATCTGCCCATCTGCCCATCTGCCCTGTGAAGCATCTGCCAGCCCCGCCTCCTCGCTGCTCTCCCCCGGCGGCTGTGTGAGGCCCTGCACCTGGAGCTCGGGTTCGCGGGGAACCCCCGGCTCGGCTGACAAGCCAGACGAAAGAATATGCCGAGAATCGCACTTCAGTAGTCCATACATACACGTATACCATATATATATATATATATACCCACCAACTAACATGGAGCCTGACGTTCAGGGGACCACTTTCCTTTGAAAGGGAGCCCCTGTCAGGTTCCATGTTGATAAATGGGAGGGTATATATATATATATACACATATATGTATATATATTATATATGCTCAGACCCCCCCATGAACTACTTTTGGGTGAAAAAGCAACCTACTAAGGCAATTTCCTGAAAAAACTACACAGATCTGCTCAAAGCAAAAAAGCCTGCTTCTGTGAGAATGCACCACAATGAAATTATACATCTGCACCAAGCAATGAAATCTTCCATCTGCACATCTCTGTCATACGATGACATCTGAGGGACTAGCAGCCCCAGCAACCGAAGTTCCTTGTTGCAATCAACATGAGTGGCAGCATGTGCTGAGCATGGACATAGCGAGCACTGCTCTTGCACTTATGCATGCACAAGGTGTATGCTAGCATTCAGGCTCAAGTGCTCACTCTCTGTGTCTTGGCTAACAAGCTTTTGGGCAGATGGCCGCGCTTGTCTCGGGTGATGTGTCTTTGGAGAACGTTCAGGAGACGTTGTCAAGGCTTGTCCTGTACCCCACGAGCAAGCATACGTTCCATGAAGCCAGTGAGGGACCATTGACCGTGCTCGACCTCCCTACATACGAGATGCCAGCTGCAGGGGTGGCAAAGTGTGTGGTGGAGATCATCATGGACGTTGCCGGGCCAGTGCCTTGGGGGCAAGTCAAGGAGGTGCTTCTTTCTGGCAAGATGGACAACCCCCTGCCAGAACCTTACGGGTTGAAGAAGTACCCTGGCTCGCCTTACCAGTTGGACATTGCCATCTTGAAGCAAAAAATGGCAAATTCTGCCTGGCAGAAAACGAAGATCAGCGACATCTTGGCTCTGACCTACACCAAGCCTCAGATGGTGGACTGTGAAAAAATACTTGCATTTCGTTTTCGAGCACCTGGGCAGCCTCCAGTGTCGGCATCACATTCTTCGGTCACCTGAGGATGGCAAGCCCGATGCGGAGAGGACGGAGGATGAGTGGAACGATGGGTTCGACTTCATCGAGGAGAACGGGTCCAGGGAGAGTGTGAAGAACAAGCAGTTGAGGTGGATCACCATCCAAACCTCCACGCCTGGCTCTCCCATTCACAAATGGGCATCTGTGCTAGTTGAGAAGTCGATTCGGAATCTGGCAACGCTCTATGACATTGATGGTCGCACACTCAGCTCCCTTGCCAGCTTGACTCCCAGCATGACAGAGATGGTTTCCACGGAGAGCCTGGTGCAGGGAAGACGCCTGTGGCTAGGACCTTGGCAATGGCTCTGTTCGCTACGAGGTGAATGCCCTTGGAAAGTCAGAGGACACCCCTTCCTTTCGTCTTTTTTCAAAAAATTACCCCGGCACGAGACCCCAAACAGTGATAGGCGGTCACACGCTGCAGAGTATTGTGCGGGCAGCGCCGCAAAACGGCGGTTGTTGTCAGGAAGCTGCAACATCATTTTGCGGTATTTGCGCGCACATTCACAAAGACAAGGACACGGCCTGGAACAGACACGCGCAAGAGAATGCAGCAGACACGTGTCGAAGCCAGCGCCATGGTCGTGTGTGTGTGTGTGTCTGTGTGTCTGTGTGTCTGTGTGTCTGTGTGTCTGTGTGTCTGTGTGTCTGTGTGTCTGTGTGTCTGTGTGTCTGTGTGTCTGTGTGTCTGTGTGTCTGTGTGTCTGTGTGTCTGTGTCTGTGTCTCTGTGTCTCTGTGTCTCTGTGTCTCTGTGTCTCTGTGTCTCTGTGTCTCTGTGTCTCTGTGTCTCTGTGTCTCTGTGTCTCTGTGTCTCTGTGTCTCTGTGTGTCTCTGTGTCTCTGTGTCTCTGTGTCTCTGTGTCTCTGTGTCTCTGTGTCTCTGTGTCTCTGTGTCTCTGTGTCTCTGTGTCTCTGTGTCTCTGTGTCTCTGTGTCTCTGTGTCTCTGTGTCTCTGTGTCTCTCTGTGTCTCTGTGTCTCTGTGTCTCTGTGTCTCTGTGTCTCTGTGTCTCTGTGTCTCTGTGTCTCTGTGTCTCTGTGTCTCTGTGTCTCTGTGTCTCTGTGTCTCTGTGTCTCTGTGTCTGTGTCTCTGTGTCTCTGTGTCTCTGTGTCTCTGTGTCTCTGTGTCTCTGTGTCTCTGTGTCTCTGTGTCTCTCTGTCTCTCTGTCTCTCTGTGTCTCTGTGTGTCTGTGTCTGTGTCTGTGTCTGTGTCTGTGTCTGTGTCTAGTGTGTTTTCATGTTGATTGCGAAACGTGTGTGGGAGTAGAGACACATGCAGCACCAAGAACAAAAAAGGCGCACAGGCATGGCCAGCAGGCATGCTCGTTTTTTCTTCCATGAGCAGCACATATCGGTGAGACGGCAGAATCGCAGGACAGGGCTGCTGGGATGGATTCGTTGCACTGCGCGCAGCCGCAGCAGGCCAGTCTGTTGGTAGATGCAAAGGCGCTGCGGTCAAGGCGTGGTAGCTTGTTGCTGCAAACAGCCGACGCGGCGCACGCAGAGTGCTAGTGGCAAGCTCTCGCAGCACAGAAGCGTTATCAAGGCAGACCCAAAGACTGGGCTGTCTGGCTCGGACCCTTCCACAGCAGGCGTGTACATAAAGCGCGCGCTCCCAGATCGCAGGGCACACAAGAAGGCGTCAAACTCATTTGGCGCCATGTTATCATGCGGTGCAGCGCTGCGAGGGGCGGCAGGCCGCGAAGGCGCGGAGGTTGGTCGATCCACTGTTGCATGGCAGCTTCGTCTGCACAGCGGAAAGAGTTGTCAAAGAAAGTCGGCAGGCGGATTTGTGCATGGATCCACTCGCGCGGACAGGGCGGGAATCGAGCCCGGGACAACCCGTGCCGCCGGACCACGAGACAAAACCCCCACGGTCCCGGAGCCGCCAAAAAAGCAAAAAAATCGAGTTTGTGCGAGAACGCATTTCAACATCAAGCAAAAGCACGAATCTGCGGTACATACCACGCAAAACGCTCGCGGACAGAAGTCGCCAACTCACTTTGTGCGAGCCTGCGCAGTCGAAACGCATTTCAACATCAAGCAAAAGCACGAATCTGCGGTACATACCACGCAAAACGCTCGCGGACAGAAGTCGCCAACTCACTTTGTCCGAGCCTGCGCAGTCGAAACGCACTTCGACATCAAGCAAGAGCACGAATCTGCGGTAAATACCACGCAAAACGCTCGCGGACAGAGCGGGCACCTCAATCTGGCACCAAGGCCTTTTCTCTTACCGTAAGAACCCCTTAGTGTAGACACACTGTTTGGGGAACAATCCGGATCCCGTCTCCGGCCGGATATCTTTGATGATGGCACACTCAGCAAGCAGCCCTTCAAGAAATGGAAGACTTGGGCAATGTAGACTCCATGTCTAAGGAACGCTGGGGCGCCGCATTTACTGCGTCAGCGCCTTCGACTCCAACCAAGAGCCAAAGGATGACCTTCCCATCATGGCAAAACGAGCAGGCCAGATCTCCTATATGTGCAAAGATGCTGGACGCGGCTTGGTATCCCAAAGAAGCAAATGATGCTAATGTCATGGCAGTCCTGAAGCGCACCCACCTTATCGTCAACACGAAGACCTTCCCCTACATCCGTCCTGCTGCAGGTGAGGAAAAAGCGCCTGTTCTTCGCAAGCCCCTGAAAGAGAAGACTGACTTCCTGGACGAAGAGTCTCGTCGTATCTACGACTTTTTACCGCAAGGGAGGCACCAGCTTGCCAGAGGACTTTGATGACAAGCTCAAGTGGGAAGCAAAGTGGGTGAAAGCTGCCATGGCCGGCAACGAAAACCTTCCTGTCCGCTGCGTCGTCCGGCACACCTCTCTTTTCTTGGATGCGGAGCCATCGCGAGTCAATCCTCCTGAGAGGATGTACTCCGCCCTCAGCATCAATGAGCGGCTCGCCCAGGATGGTCCATGGCTGACGAGCAAATCAAAGTGAAGCTTGAGCTGCCTGAGGATGCCCAGCCTGCGTCAGTGACTATGCCGCATGTCAGTGACATAATCGAGCCCGAGGGTGACGTTGCGGATGAGACCGAGTCCGTCTTTGCCGCGGCCAAGCAGCCAACGCTGGCGATGAGCTCGAGCAAGAGTTGGGGAACATCGATCATGGACAACATGGAGAAGGAATCTGTGGGTCAGTCCTCGCATGAGATGGATGTGGATGAGGAGTGAGCCTGGTGCGGGTGAGTCATGCAAGGGCTGCTAGGTTGCAGAATGGCAACATACCTATAGGTGTGTTAGGTCCTAGTTTTGGAAAGCTTGTGCGCGCGAAGCCAGGCAGAAGGTCCGTGCCAACAAACTCTTTCAAGCAGTGGCAAATGACATTAGTTCTTTCAATACTCAATGTCTTGCGCAGCATGCCATGCTCATAGTGTTGATGCGCAGTATGCTTGGAAGCACAGCATGCCGATGTACCCACGACACTTCTCAGGTCGCCTGTATGTAGCTTGTTACTGTTGTTGGCTTCTGCGTGCCCCAGCCATGCCAAAGCCCGTGAAGAAGTTGAAGGCGAAGACCTCTTCTCCGTGGCCTGCTCCTAAGTGCGGCACAAGCATGTCAACAAGGAGCCCCACTTCAACAAGAACAAGCACAGGTGGTCCATCTCCATCCAGAAGTTGCTCACGACAAAAGGAGCTAACCTTTTGAGGTTACTCCGCAAAGGTGGCTTCATTTCTTCGTGGAATGGGAAGCAGTGTCCTCACTGCTGCAGCGGCACCTTGGGATCCCTGTACTACGAGAAGAACCGGAAGTCATGGACACTCAACCGTCTGAGCAGGGCAGCCACTTCATTGCAACTTAGGCCATCCAAATCCAGCCTTTCTTCGAGTCCCTGCGAAATGTCCCCTTCACTCCAGAACAGCATCGAAGAGCTTGTCGACGACAAAGTGTTCAAAGACATTTGCTAAGGCAAGAAGGATATGCTTCTCTTGCCGAGTTGCTTTTTCCCCTTGCTCGACGTGGTGCTCAAGATCTGAAGGAACCGCTCAAGCATCTATGAGTACATGAGCATCATTGAGATCACATGAGAGCGCACGCTTAGCCACTGCCTCCGCAACGCTTGCCCATTGAGCATAATCCTTCTGAGCCTCGCGCTTTGGGTCCCTTGCTCCTTCAAGAGCTTGCCCAGCCTTTCTCCGCAAGTAGCTTGTTGTCAGCCTGTGGATTGCAGGACTCTCGATGTCAAAAAGCTTCGCAGGCCTCTTGAAGGCTCTGTAGCATGTGTCAACATCATTGATTGCCGGCCTTGCCTGTTGGCGCCAAAGCCGCGCGGTGACACCCAGAACTCCCACTTCTTCCGGCTGGCAGTGAGGGCTGGCACGACTACACTGTTTGGGAAGTCAAGCACGTGCCTGGTTGACAGGGGCGGCATGGTCTGCAGAGTCTCCTGGCTGGCCTGCCCTTGCTTGTCCTGCGCAGGGTGGCTTTCCGAGCCGCTGTGGCCTCTGCGTCTGCTTTGCGCTTCTTGCCGAGCCGTGTTGGCGCTGGTAGAGGAACTTTGTCAAGGGCTGCCAGCCAGTCATCGACCGGCGGCTCTCTTGGACAAGGAGCGGATCAAGCCGCCTGTCAACTCTCAGAGCACGCTCGACGCTGCTCCTGTTTCTTGCCCTGGCATGACACAGCACGCCGTCTTGATCCGAGCACTGCTCTCTCTCGACAACAATGTTGTGAAGAGTGGATCAATACGAGGTCTGATACTTGTGCCGGTGTAAGGCTCTCTGAAACTTTTGACCTCCATCAATGCTGCGGTATGTCGTATGCACTCGTCCAGGGCCTCATCGTCGACTTCAAGCTATCAGACACCTTCATGTTGCCACTGACCATCATGCTTGCAAACTCCTTGGCTTCAGCAGCTCCAAGCACGCCTTTGACATAATGAGACTCTCCAAACGCAGTCCTCCGCGTCGAAAGGAGGGTTCTTGCTCATGTATATGCCTCGAGGAGCAGGCCAAAAGCTTCTGAGTGTTTCGCCCTTGTCGCCAAGCCAAAGATCAAGAAGTGTAGCTTTGAAGCGAAGCACGATCTGGAGAAAGGCTGTCTCTGCTGTTGTGCGGACTGCGCCTCCTGTGTTGGGCCACGCGGCCACTCACGCGCTGCTCTTGATGCAACGCGTCGAGGGTTCTTGCTCTTGACATCTGGAACCGGCAAGCGTACAATTCCAGTTGCGCCGGCCCAAGTTGTGACATACCCGTTTGTGAGCAAAGCTACAGCACTTGTCCCACGCACCCTGTTTGCACATGCAGCGCTCGAAGAATTAGACAAAGGTCTGGTGAGTTGGGTCGTCAACAGGAACACCAGCTGCGAAGATGTCCAAAACCTTTCTGTACAGCGAAGCTCCTTCAAATTGTAAGACCTTTTGCCCCTTTTGTAGATCTCCTCTGGCTCGTAGTCTTGGGGTAAGCAAGGATGGAGCCCTGCTTTGGATCTGCAGCCTTGAAGATAGAGCCTTGAACGCAGAAGGAACCATGCCTCAAGAAAAGTATCCTCCATTTCTCGGCAGCCCTTGTTCTCATGAGGTAGAGGTAGAACTTGTTGACTTTCGCCACATGAAAGATAGCCTCATTCTTCTCTGCCTTCGTGATGAGCTTCCCCGCAACAGAAGGCGCAGATGATTGCAGGGTGTCAAGACAGCCTCTTCATCAGCTCATCGTAAAGACGCAGGATCTTTGGACCCTCTCCCGAGGAGAACTACCAAGTCTGCCGATGCCTTCAAACACGTACTGCGGCGTCGCACAGCTACCCAAAAGACTGGCTGAAGCACACTCTTGGCTATTCCCCAGAGCTTGCCCATGACCTTCAAGTCTCTTGCTTGAACATCCTGGCTGCCGTTGATCACTCTATGGTAGAACAGATGCCCTGCAACGCTACCATCTATGATTTCGACATTTGGATGCTCCTTGAGGAATGAGTCCGCAATTGCTTTGGCTGAAGCGACAGCCGAGCTTCTCTCATTTCTGTTGTGGAATCTGGCTAAATGTAAAGCCTCTGCAGCCTCGTTGCCGTGCTGGTGGACAGCATCCCTGACATATGATCGGTAGTCGGCATTGCGCTTGACCACGTCAAAGTCGCCCAGCACTCCATGCCCACTGATGGTATTCGTGCGTAGGCTGGGATGCTGTACACTCTGGCCATCTCGACACAACGTAGTCTGGAGCCATTTGCAACTTGAGCCAACATGTCTGCGGCACTGGTTTCCATAGGTGCTGTGAGCCAGTCCATCATACTAGAATTCGAAGGACATCCTTGCCCAATGAACTTGCGGTTCATGCCGACAAACATGCTGTGAGACAGGCATTTGGAGTTTGATTTGACGGTTGGAGCCGCCCAATGTTGCACACGCTTGCATTGATTTGAATGTTTGCATGTGCGAGTCGCCCTGAAATTGGTGACTCGCGCCTTGGCACGAGCACTGTTTTCAAAGACACGTGTTGGTGAAAACAGACCACGCAACGTTGCGGATTCTAGGCGTAGCGACCCATGGCAGAAGTTCCCCCCCTTCTGTTTGCCTTTCTCCTCCACCCCTCCTGTGCGAGTCAAGCCAAACCCGTTTGAAGGATCCTGATCCGGGGCACAGGTTGCGACATTACAGTATGTATTTAGTATTGTGAAATCACAACCGGACAAACTTGGAACCCTCGACGTTGGACAAGCTTGAATCCCTCGATATACTGGACACTCACCCACACACACAATGTCAAATGATTGGAGGATCTTTATCTTGCCAATGCTAAAAGAAGCGGTCATCCAGGGACCCGCAATTTGTCCAAAGGCGCAGCAAACCATGGTGACAAGGCAAAAAACACATTTCATATTGAACCGCCAGCACCTATTGCCGAACAAAGTGCTCCGCTTCCAACCCCCATCGCCCCTTGGCGAGGCACCCCTCTGAAGAGCAGCGCCCCCTTGAGTGAGGCGCCAATGCGGATGTCCAGGCGGTTCTGCGCATCAGCTGCGAAACGGATCCCTTGCAATGACGAGATGGTGGTGAAACAAGGAGGACATAGGTGCATAAGAATGCATATTCATTGTTGAATAGGCGAGTGTCGAAGTCGTGACAGCTTCTCTGATGGCTTGCTGTTGTTCAAACCCACAGTTGAGGCACGGACAACAGTTTGTCCCATACTATTCCCAACACTGTTAGTACATACATAATGCCAATGGCTGATCCTGACCTCACATACCTGGCTCGTACGCTGAGTCATAGCCCTGGGCAGCAGCGAACAGCCCGTTGATCTTTTGTAGCACTTCTCACCAGAATTCCAGGTAACAAAATCACGCCGTGGACGTCCCGTTCCACACCGCACGCACACTCGCACGCATGGACAATCACATAAACATTGGTTAACCAGCCAGCATGAGCTCGTAGCCTCGTGAACAAAGTGGGATGACAATCGGGCTGGAAGACACAGTATGTCCGCTGCGATGCTAGACAGGTAGCCGTGATCGTTTCAAAAAAACAAGGCCAGCTGGCAAAAACTTGTTTGACATCCACAGCAAAAGCTTGATTGCAAGGTTGTGCAGTCGTGGTTAGTATGTGTGATGTGAAATCCGGACCATGGCAGCAGGATGAGCAATAGTCAGCTGAAACCCCATCAAGGTTTCCAAGCCCAAGAAAACAGGCCTTTCAGCCACCACACACGTGTGGTACATGTTTGGTGCACTAACAGGAAGCTCCTTGCAACGGCGCGCCTTCCACAGATCGACCTGGGTGTTGTAAAACCTCAGCGTGGAATCCAACAACGCAATCTGGGTCCAAATCCCAACCTCAACCCCCATACATCTACATGTGACCATGAAGGAGTTGGCCAGCTACCCAGCCACATGGCTTGCTGTTGTGACTCAGACGTACTCTCCAACTAAAACATATCACTCTCGGAATTCAAAAGCCACAAGCTGTCGAGCAGGGGCCAGGCCTGCCCAAGCAGCTCACGAGTCTCGCATGCGAAGGACTTGAAACTCTTGCCGCATGAAACCGCAGAGACATTGAAGTTGCTCCAATCCGCCCTTGACAAACACATGCGCCTTTGAAGTACAAGTGACTCTGCTGACTCCCAAAAAGCAGGTCACCTGCCTCAGAATCGCCGGGTCACTTGGCCCCTGTGCTACCCAGCCAGTTGCACCCACACTTAAGAACATGTATATACTACATTGCCCAATCGGGATGGTTTGCCTCTTGGGGTGTAGTGGTTTGGTGGCGTTTCCGGCATCCATCTTACAAGGCCCGGCGCACCGCTCCAGAAAAAAGCCGGACACAACTGAAGCACGCAAAAAAGTGGGCCAACCCATCAAAAAGTGGAAAACAAGTGGGGCAAAACCACCAAAACCCCAGAAAACCCCAGCCCACAAAACCACCAACCCCGTTTCCCCCAGACTTCCCCGGCCACAAGGGAGAGAACCCTCGCTGGGTCTCCCCGACAAATTGAAGAGGCCCAGGCCTCGGCACCGCCGAAGAACGTGTGACGTGTGGATACGGATGGCTCGTCTTTTTTGAATCGAAGCCCCCGAGAAAGGTGGTTTTCCTGTTGGCCCTTCTTTGAAGCCAACCAAAAAGGGGTTCGGGTTCCCTTGAAAAGGGACAAACCCATCTACTCTCCTTCTTTGCACGGAGATTGTACTTGGAAGTGTCCATTAAGCAGAATGTAGAAATGTTTAGCCAAGAGGCGGGTTGAAAGAAACAATACTCGACAGCTATCTGAGGAACTATAGAGCATGCACAAGAAGATTTGACTCCCAGTTTCTGGCTGGTTGAAAGAAACCCAACAAGCCAGAAAAAAGTATGACGACAGCCATTTTCAAGGATGCCTTGCCTTAGTTTAACGCTCTCATGAGCAAATGCAACATGTTCAGAGTAACCCCTTCAAAGTGTTTGATTCTGCATGAGCTTCCAAGATGATGCAAACAGCATTTCCACTAGACACCTGAAAGGTGATTTCCATCCTGAAGCTGGCAGTAATTGTCTCTGCAGAGATCATCCTGTGCTGCAAGCTGATACACGAGTAGTTTCATGCGTGCATTGGGCACAATGACTTCCCATGGCTTCCCTCTACCTTTAACGTTGACAGGGTCTCAACAAGCGCATGCACTGCATGTGTCGGTGCCAATGCGGCTCATGCCAATCCTCCTTGCTACTCTAAGGTTCCGACAACTATACACTGCTATCGGATGGTCGTGTTGCCAAGCATTCACAATTTCCATCCACCGAGACATCAATCAAAACAAGGCAAAAAGAAGAAAAGGCCCCTGTAGCCAGAACGAGCTCATTCCACTCCCGGGCGAGGTCGTTTCTTCTTTTTGTCCTGACGCAGAAAAACACCCGCGACGCCCGCGGCAATTTGCCCGTCCATGCTGAGCCTTGGACAAATCAAAGCTCCGATGGCTGTGAAGCCATGGGCTGCAGCCTCATACTGGTTGTGAAGCCATGGGCTGGCATTGGGTTCAATCAAGGCATGGTCCAAGACACCTGATGCCACGAGTCATTTGCATTGATCCGGGATGGCTCCATGACAAAATCACCAGTTGTAGTCACTCAAAATGCGTAATAATCGGAGCAATTCTCAGGTACCCCGGAGAGGTATCCCTCTGAGACAAGGCGCTTACAACTTAAGAGCATTAAAGTACTAGAATCTCAAAGAAACAGCGATGAACCATGTAATGCTTGTAAGTTTGGACTATCTACCCGGGGGGCGGGGGACTTGACACTTCCCGAAAATTAGTAACGAACGAACAGCTTGCTCATGCCTGGTATGCTAGTGCATTGAATAACCCATTTGATGCACCCTTCAGTAATCACTGTAGAAGAGCCTCGAGTAATGTCAGTCCCCACATCGTATCAAGCAACTCCTCGCATGTTCTGAGAAGGAGTTGGCAAACCGTCAAACGCAGTCATGCAGAGTGACCTGCACTAACAAGTCGAACATCCAACCGTCACGTGTGTTCCATACTCCGCATAAGAGATCACGAGAGCAACGGAGTTCATGAAAACCATGGCGCTTTCTCTGTCAGCAGGCGTCGACACAATCAGTATGCATTGATTCAGCGCTGCAGCTTGTCATACATGGCCCCTTTCCAGCCCTAATGCAAACAGCCAGCCTGGCTGACATCTGCCCATTCAGCTGTGTGTTGCTTAGAATGCCATCTATACGATTACATATCAGTGACAAATATTCAATTGGTGCCGAAAAATACGGGCAACCTTTCTTGCGAACCGCTTGAAGGTGTGTCCCCGTACGGTCAACAGTCGTAGCTTGCCTCACCTGCCCCAAGTGAACGACCCCCACTGCATGTATTACTTCAAGAATCTCACATGAGTCAAATGTCCTACTTCTTGTGTACACAATGAACATAGCACAAGTACATAGCGTAAATCTGACTGCTGCAACCCAAGCGCTCCCAACTAAGCGTGATCGCCAGCTGAGGTCATCGCATCACTGGCCAACTGCTTTCCGGATTCCTGCGCCTGGAAAGCAAGGCATTTAAATGAAAGATTCCCACTTTCTTCCTGGATTTCGCCACCGAATTCTTGCATTTTTACGGAACCCCCCTCTCACCGAGGATGCAGGAGAATCAATGTACTGTTGAAGGAGTCCTCCGTGTGGCATGGGAAAACAGAATCAACAGTGAAAGCGGCAAAGTGGGTTACTTGGTTTGGTTGAGCCATACTATCAGTAATACCATCCCAATACCCCATCCCCAGTCCGACGCAAGGCCGGGGATCGCGAGCCATACCGTTGCCCCCCAGGCGACCAAAACTGAAACCCATATTTTAAGAATAGGAGTCCACCCAAAGTTAGGGTTCACTTGGCAAGATTTCGAAGCTGAACCCTGCCCTCAAACATGTCACCACTCCGGCCATCTTCACTGGCAAACACCCACGGTTGTCTGCGTGGACCCCTCCATGCATCGGCAAATGACATGCTTCAATCGATCCCTCCATCTGGCTCGCAAAGTCCCAAAAAGAAACAAATGCTGGCAGTGGTTCTGCCAGCTTTGACCGGGTCTCCCTGACAATTCGCAGTGACAATCCCCTCCCAAATTTATCATGGACTGATACTAGTAAGTTTCCTCGAATACAAATAGCTGTAGAGGGATGTGATGTGGGTCAAAATAGGGTCACCCCTAAACCAGTCTGAGGAAAAAGCTACCCTAAAACAAAGCCAAAGGTTCCTATTGGTCTTGCTTGCTTCACATCGAGGGTCCCAAAAAAGAAGTTCCCCTCCTCTTGGAAGACCAGCACTCGCTGCAAGATCAACGGGCTCAGAAGGCCTCAGCTGCCACGATCTCTCCAGCTCCCGGCAATTCCATGGGAGCTCCAGGACCCCTTGTCATGCCCGGGGGGGAGGGTTTGGGGGGAGGAGGGAGGGAGCCAGCCACGAGCTTTGGAAGGCCTGGCTCCATTAAGGCCTGGGAGCTTCCGGCCGGTAGCCTGAGGGAGTGGCGTTCTTTCGACCAAAAGAACAGAAGGCACCTGATCTGAATTGGCTTCAATCTGAAACCAGTTCCGTCCATGCTTACCCCAAAAGGACTCCCATGAACACGATGCTTGCAAAAATGCCATTGTGTTAGAGAAGAAACTGCGTTTCAGAAACTTCGAAAGAGGGTGAGACTGGAGTTCTTTCAGAATATCAAGGAGTACCAGGGAGCTGCCATGTTTGGAACCTTTCAATCCTTGCAATAGAGACCTCAGCACAATCTCCTGGGGTTGGCTGGATCCTTGTACGCTTCTGCCCAAACTGAAGACAGCGTCTATGAAAGAACTCGAATTGAAAGGCCGAACATTTATGTCCTTGTGGTTCCGAAAAGCAGTGGTCACAATTGGACCCGGGAAAGCCAAGCATGTAAGTGTCAGAAAGTTAACCTCTATCTGATCATGTACTCACCACTGGCAGCTTCCCGTTGGCCAAGTCCCTGCCCGACCCGGATGCATCCATGGTTAGCAGCAAAGGCATTCGAGCTAAGGGTCCTACTTGCACCAGTATCGCCCCACTTGTCGTTCCAGGATAGAGCCATTGCAGGATTACAGTAGCGTCTCCCTAGGCTTCCCAGCACAAATATCTCAAATCCACGACATGTTGCAATGTTCAAATCATTCGTCGATGACAAGGACCTTCCCCGAAACTCTGCTCTGCATGCAACTGCGGCTATTTGTTTCCCCTGGCTCAAGAACATACACAACAGAATAAATGATGGCTAATATGGTTGTGATCCAAGCACAACCCAGAAGCTGAAAACCATTCACTTGCAGCAGTGGCCAAAACCTTGCCAGGTGACCAAGTCCATGTTTCGCCGAATCCATCCGACGACTGTCTAACACCCAGAGCCGATGGCAACGTGACAACCCCTACTCAGCATACATATCCACTCTGCAGCTCCCCGGTGACTTGTGGCTCTCAGCATGTTCCAAAAGGGATGATATATCAATCTCTATTGAGCCCCAAGATTCGCCTTGATTCCCCTTGCAGATTCAGCACCAACTTAGCAGGCTGAGGAGGAGACCCAGTAAATACTGGCTGATCTTCATGCACTGCCTCGGGTCATCGCAGAGCTGTGTGATTCAAGCAAAGCCAAACCTAAACCAAAACAGGATGCAAAGGGAAGGCCATATTTGGAGGCAAAGGATAACTATATAGTTGGATGTATCTTGTGAGAAAGATTTTGTTAAATTCACTGGACCCTAGCGGAAGAACCAAAGAAGTTTGTTTGAGGGAAACATATCAAATGCAAAACAGCCAAGCCAAAGGAATTTGCCGACTTGATGGGCAACTGCCAAAAGAGAAGAATGATTCCATCGGTCAGGATGGCTTTTGAAACTTTGACGGACAGCCTGGATCCAATCTGCATGATGAGTTTCTCCTCCTAGGCCAAAAACGACAACTGTGTTTGCCCAATGGACAACCGGCCAAGGGGTAGAGCAGAAAGGTTGTGGGGAAAAAATGTGCTCAACTGTACAAAGCTTGTCAATCAACAAGTGATTGGGGAAAAGGAAGCAGGGTGCTGTGAACACTAAACAA
>CAUJNA010003312.1:372500-475000 GCA_963377175.1 Effrenium voratum
GGCAAATGTTGCTTTCCACTGCACCAGGAACCGAAGTGAGTCAAGCAGCCATGCTGCCGTGCTTCATTGCCTCTCTGCTTGACATTTCTGCGTTTCAAAAAAGCTTAAAGGCGCATGGTTGATGCTAGTTGCACCTGCCTTTCTTCGCTCTAGATATGAAACTGATACCAACATATCGCATATATCTATAGATCTGACTGATACATCAATATAGAAATTGTATTTTGAAGATCCCACTACCAGTGGCTCGGGGTCTGGGGCTGGACAGTGGACCAAAATGTGATCAAGAAGCCGCAGTTCTGATATACTCCGTCAAACAAATGCCTGAAGTCTTCACACAGCATCTCGCGGGGTGTGGGGGTTTGTTATCGTTTGTGCGTTGTTCTTCCTTCCCTGTGTTGTTGTATGTTCTTTTCTTATTGCTTTTTTTTTTGGGGGGGGGGGCCTCAAAACATGACCCGAGCATACACTTCTAAAATTGGGAGCATTGCAAACATTGACCGCAAATGACTGATATTTGAACCCAATATTTCAGAAGCAAAGACGCTCCTCCGCAAGAAAGGAACCGGCGCTACAGGGAAAACAAATCATAACAAGATCCTACTAATCAACATGTGGCCTTTGTTTTTTGGGATCCTTGGCTCATTCAGAGTTTCACAAAAAACAAGGCTGCGTCGTGTTGTCCGTCCGGTGGGCTTCAACGGCGCACGTGACACGAACATCGGGTCGTTCAATATGGGGGGGGGGGGCATCCCGAAACCAATCGAAAGCCACAGTGGGACACCACCATGAGGGAACCGCACAAAGTTTCGGCATGGCAGGCATAGGGAGCAAAAATTGATTTTGAGAAGCCAGATAGGTCCAAGCAACCTACTAAGCCAAGTAAAGAACTACTCTTCAGCGATGCTGGGAGTCCTGATCGAACTAGCAGCTAAACCGCAAGAACCTTGGGACATCTGTTTGGGAACCGACGAGGGGGTTGGAGCTAGCCGCTATTCAGCAACTCATGCTGGCATGCTTTGAATCGCCACAAACCTCTCCTGAGAATCGGCCCCAGCCACTTGCTTGAAGGGAGAACAGAATGAATGCTCCTGGCTCTTGAGCCAGGATCCTTCCCCTTTGGAGTGCCCCGCTACAAAGCTCAGGTTTCGGCTTATTCTTCTGGGCTTCCAAATTCCTGCACAAGGGCGTGTCATGTGTCAACACTAGGGCCCTTCTTGCGGACTGGTCCGACTGTTTGACAATTGGACTCTCCAAATGCCGGAACCCTACAAATGAGTGGTTCGACAATCGGACTCTCTAACTGGAACCCTAAAAACGAGTGGTTCCCATTGTGGTTCCCATTTGGTTTCCATTGCCACCCCGAAAACGGCAGCATCCACGAAACCAGTCACCACACCCTGGTCACCCTGGGCTTTCGGCCAATGGATCCAACCACTTCAGCGCCAGGTAGGAGGCCTGCGACACGTTTTGGACGTCGCTCCCCTTTGGAACTTCCCTTGGGTTCAACCATTTTTGGAGGGGAAGCTCCAAAGGGTTCAGTCATTTTTGTGGGGCCACAATTTTTAGGGATTTGCAAGTACTGGTTACCATGTTTTTTGGAAAACCATTCTTTGGGGGGGAAACACACACACACACCCACGCACGCACGCACGCACGCACGCACGCACGCACTCACGCACTCACACACACACACACACATACACCTCCACCTGGATTTGCAAGGCCGCACCCTCGGAAAGTCATGATGATTTCGCCCAGCGGTCTACCAGCTCTCTAACCTTGCGCTGAAATTCCGCAGTGATATGCATCAATGGATGCACACTTGGCAAAACAAGGCGCGGACGGCCCTGTACATGTGTCACGATCTTTCAATTGGACCACCAGGAGAAGGGCAAACTGATGCGAGCAATGTGCGAAGGGGGCAACTTAGTTGCCGCCCTCTCACGCTGATTGATTGACGTTCTTCCTGCACAATCTCACCAAGGAATAGCTAAACAATCATAAGCTCTGTGCCATTATGTGACGCAAGTCGTATTGCAACTACCAACCCCAATACAAAATAATTAGCAACACGAGGGTACCCTAGCCCAGCGGTCCCGATATTCTGCAGGCTCTGCCCCGAATTTCCAAGGTGGGGGTCTTGTTTCGAAGGGTTCTGGCACGCGTCTGTGTCACGCCTGAAAGCGCAAAGCCTGCCACAAACGCCAGGAGTTAGTGATCTTTAAGGCGGATTGAGCTCTTATGTTTGTGGCCAGTCCCTCCAAGCCAGCATCCTCAAAAACTGCCGAATAACAATTCGAGGCTTCCCTACCAACGCAAAGTTGTGCTACTTGAGAGGGACACCACCTGCAGCAGGGAACTTGTACTGTGGACAGTTCTTGCTCAGTGGTTCCAGTGTACATTTCATGCAGGGCTAGTGTGGAACTGGCAGCTGGCAGAGGAGGCATCGAAGCGAATGCCAAGGTGAAATGGACATTCCCGACTATGGCTCAGATGCCCAGTGGCCATGAGAACAAAGGGCATCCTTTTTTAGTTTGTTGCCTTCAAACGCGAACCCTCCCCAAAAAAAGAAGAAGAAAAAAAACGGGGCACCACTGGGTGACTGGGATAGGGCACCTTGCCTTCCAACGAATGGATGCGTTTCGGATGTTCAGCCAGCTGGAAGCCAACTCTTCGGCGGTTTGCCGACTCGGGCCCGCGCCCAGGACACTTCATCGTAGCTGGGCGGTGGGATGGTGCTCATTGCCTCACAGGAATATCCCTCAAGTGGCCGAGACGCAGTTGACAAATTGTGTGGGCGCCTAGGTGGGCTTGCAGCACGCCAGGAAAGGGCCTTGTCTTTGATCCGGTAGGCTGATTCGGGGGAAACCGGCAAGAAAGGAATTCTTACTAAGCTACTGATATTTCTGAACGGGCCAAGTCCATTGTCTATGCACAAATAAGTCCATGGGGCAAGGGCACTGAATGGGACTCGTGATTGTGAGCGATGCAAAGCATCAGCCATAAGCGATTCCCCAGCAGAACCAAGACAAACATCGCGCAATGGCTGCAACCAGCTATCAATTTATTGAAACCGAATAGGTGGTCAGGACACTCTCGCCTTTTTGTTTTCAATTCTCTGCCCAGCCCATTGCTTGAAGCGAGCTATCTAACCAGCTGGTGATGGATAACTTTGTGAATGGCGAACAAGTTGACCCTGCAAATGAAACATTGACCAGGTTGCATACACACAGGTGGCCAGCATTGACAATCACGATTCATCATGTACCCCGCCTCTGGTATTCAGCAATGCCGGCTTCCAGGGAAATTGATCAGAGACCTCTAAGGTCTATGGATGTGTTTAAGGATTTACTGCGTGCTTTCAGTGCGTCCAAGCTTCTGTCCGAGGTCACAGATTCACCGAATCTGCTTTTCAGCTCACTGCTTTGAACAATCTGGTCTACTGCCGGGGTACTATGCACGCGGTGCAGTGCTTCGACTGCCACTAAGGCCCCTTATGGATGAGCCATAGGGCCTGGCGAGCAAGTCATGTGTGGACCGCAAGCATGGTTCAACCATATGGGTGTTTGCGTCAACACACAGGAATCCCTACCTGCAGGTGACTGCAGGTCACCCTTCCAGAAGGAAACCGACCTGAAGCTTGTGATTTGGAGAGGTCCCAATCTTTGACATAAAGGCATACGTGAAACTTGCCACTGCAAAATGGAACAACCCGCAACACCTTCCCCCAGACGAAATCCCTCCGGATCCGAGCAAACCTGTGAAAAAGTGAAAGGACAATTGCCGTGGTGAAAGAAAACGTATGAAACAACTCTTGGTGCCTGCCGGCTGTTGCCAAACGGAACCTTCAAAGCACACGGTTTGGTATGTACGACGCCTTGGAATCCTGAAGCTGCATCATAGAGCAAGCCAGCCACGGGTTCGACAGGAAAAGACGCTTTCACAGAACAAAGCGTATACCGTGCATGTCTTTGTCGTTGCTTCTTCGCAGTGATTTAGATGTGTCGTTAATGCAAAGAACAGCAAGCAATAGCACAGAATCTTCGCATCAAACTGCTTCTGCATGCACGTCTTCTCAGGCACACACCCTCTTCAAGAAACAAGACTACAGAGGGGCAGTGGCCCGAATTTGAACTGAGAAAGTTCAACCCCGAACAATTGAACTAGCATTGTTGTTCGAAGCAATCACCAAAATGTATGGATATTAGGCCATTGGCTATTGCTGTTTGTGGGGAAAGACTCGATAGCGTCAGACGAATCGCCCTGGCTAAAAGGCGAGCAAAAGATTGTGCAGGCCCCGGAACACCCTTCTCCCATTCTCGCCCTACAGGTCAATCGGACGCACCCAACAAGCTCAGACTATCAATTGGGCTATGGATCTTACTTGATCACAAATTACAACTGGGTGCTTCTGAAATTCGGAACAGCAAGAGGGAGCTTCAGCTTTGTGTCTCCCAGACATGGATATGCTTCAATCTGCCAAAAGGGCAAATAGAAGTGCTCTCCTGCAAGTGAACCTGGCACACCAAAAGAGATTCCTCTGCAAAGAGCTTTGGATATGTTAGATTGCAAGCCAAACTGACCAAACTGGGAGGCAGGGGGGAAGCAACCTGAGGTTCGCCAGCTCCAGAGGAGCGTTCTGCATCTGCGTTAAGGCCTCGCCGTCGCCCAGTCCAAGGCTTGCAATGGGATGCTTTCGCCTCACTTCTGTGCCAATGAACCAAAAGGAAAACGGGGGCCGCAAGGTGAGTTCCTTTCACGGGCTTGGAACACAACCCAAAACACCTGAGTAATCAAAGTCCCCCTTTTCGCGTCTTTTCGAGAGCAGGCCCCAACCTAGAAGGGCGCCACAGTGCACATTTTGACGAATAGCCAGATGGCCTAAGTTGGTCTGAGGCTGCTGCGGCTTTTGGTTTGGTTTCAAGAGGCCAGGAGCCACGAGCCGCATCTACGCAGTGATAAGCATTAGGCTAGTGATCGGGCGTGCACTTGTTTCTAGGGTGTGCAACATGGAAAATCCGGCTTGCGAATGATACTACTCCCGTGTCTGCATACAGCGTGCGCATAAACAAGTTATGTCGGCACAAAGCCAAACTAGCTCGTGCTCCTCATTTGTGCCTTGACCAAGCAAACTCCGATCTCGCAATAGCTGTCACTACTCGCAGGCGTGTTGAGATTCCATGAAGGATCATGTCTACAAGGTTTCGTCACAATCAGGAAGCGTTGCACATGGCTGGTGTCCTTTTCAAGTTTGCAAGGCTTCGTCGCCATTAGACAGTTCCACATTCATCTGCCGCACCAAACAAAATCAAACCATCCCGCATCTTCCTCACAGGCCCAACACATATAGCTTATTCTGCTAAGCTTACCTCCAAATCTCTAGATCTCTCAGATTTCCTGCCTGCGAAAACATTACTTTCCACCAAACTCAGCTTGCGTGTAATCAGTGGTTTTGTTGGTGGTTTGGGAGTAAACCGTGAACAAACTGCACGCCTGGCCTGGAGACCCCAATAAACTACAAACACACACACACACTTATCTCGAGAGGCTTCACTAGCCGAGATGAAAACCGCAGTCAGTAAAAATGCTCGAATGCAAATGCAAATCAACAGGTCGCAACGTCGACGCCGAACAGGAAGCAACAGCGACAAACAGAAACCGCAAAAGGAAATAGGCAGGTGCGTCGGATTGATCAGATCCGATATCCCATGACTGAGGTAGCTTCGTTGAGTGCGGTCCCTCAGTCATGCCGCACTCCCCTGCTTAACGTCCGTGTTCCAGGACGGCTCACACACACACACAAGGCCCCGGTGGGGCGGACACGAACCACACAGAGGGAATTCCACCAGGGGGCCGCCAAAAACCCCGCGGCAACAGCAAAAGAATTTCAAGGACAAAAAACCGGGCGCACAAAACCAAGCAGAGGGAATTCCACCAGGGGACCTCCAAAAACCCCCGGCAACAGCAAAACATTTTCAAGGACGAAAAACCCGAGCACACAAAACCAAACCGAGGGAATTCCACCAGGGGACCGACAAAAAACCCCGCGGCAACGGAAAAAGGTTTCGCAAGGAACGAAAGTGGCAGATAAAACGTGAACATGAATTGAACTGATCTGAGTCGGCGCAGAGCGTGAACCAATGAACGGCAAAGTCGGTGTCTGACCGGCTTGTCACTCGCGCATGAAGCTTCCGGAGCCTGATACCTTATGAGAGCTGCCTTGTGCAAAAGGCAGGCAGTGCAATGCGAATGAAGCTGCAGAGCCTGATACCTTATGAGAGCTGCCTTGTTCAAAAGGCAGGCAGTGCAGTGCGAGGTTGAACTGAACGTGAACTTTTGAACGTCATCCCCTTGCAGGGGGCTCCCGCATATGGCGAGTCCAGCCCACAGCGCCATGTCGGACAGGCCGTGGGTAAACACACTTATCTCGAGAGGCTTCACTAGCCGAGATGAAAACCGCAGTCAGTAAAAATGCTCGAATGCAAATGCAAATCAACAGGTCACAACGTCGACACCGAACAGGAAGCAACAGCGACAAACAGAAACCGCAAAAGGAAATAGGCAGGTACGTCGGATTGATCAGATCCGATATCCCATGACTGAGGTAGCTTCGTTGAGTGCGGTCCCTCAGTCATGCCGCACTCCCCTGCTTCACGTCCGTGTTCCAGGACGGTTCACACACACACACACGCACCTCAATTCAAACATATATCATATCAAAAGCTACGCATGTTATTCTACCATGTGCTCAACAGCACTTGACACATGGCAAGTCAGCTCCAAAGTTCTGGGGGAAATCTTTCTCCGCATGCAATGGTTGCTTCGAGTACGTTTTCTCGCCATCCGAGGCCTGTCCGCTGAAAGCCAGCACCCACACCTTCTCGCCCTCCGTGACCTCAAGTTCTGCCAAACGGCATGCAACGCAGCCAAGAGGCTGATCGCGTGAGCCATCAAAAACCCGCCGGACGTTGAATTTGGTCGGATGAGTTCCTTTTTCCTTCATCGGAAGCCCTGTTTGGATGGGGAGCAAATCTGCAAAAAACGGTCACTTCACATTCAGGGCAGTTACGTACTCAGGCCTGCTCCCCTAAGGCCTTGTCGACTCGCAAGGTGTCAACGTGACGGCGTCAATATCTCTCCTTGCACCGTGCCAGCCTGCGTGCCAAATATTTGCTCAAACGTGTGTTTCCCCTTCGATCACCATGGGAATGGAAGATCTGAGATTGTGTTGCTGGCTTCCTGCACAAACGGCACATACACACACGCAACTTTGCCTGCCTTGACAATGCCAAAGGCATGCCACAGGCCTGGTGTCGACTTCATGCACTTCCAACCGGTCCACAAAAGCCATAAAACTACAAGTACAAGGCAAAACATACATCTGCTGCGGGACTGCGAAAGGTTAAATAGTTTGGTGCGGCTGGCTCCTTCAAAAAGAAACTACAAACATGAACACACTATGGGATTCCATGGTCGGCTGTGTTTAAGAAAAGTGGCATACGAGCCATGGTCAAAATATGTGATTGCCGCGATGGGCACATACAAATTGTTGAATGCCCCGGCTTTTTTTTCCAGTTTGATCATAGACTAATGGATTCGTTGACCAAGCATGACACGCGTTGCACTGCTTGAACAACAATACCTTTGCAGCGACAGTGACGATGTCAATCTGGGTAGTTTGGCACGTCTGCATGCCACGTGCAGGGCCGAGTCACCAACTTGTTAACACGGCACAAACGATGGTTTAACCCATAAACGTGCTTTCCCAACAGCTCTAGCAAACGGACCGTGCTGTTCAAACAAGAGCATGGCGCAGAAAAGACCGAGAGGTATCTTCTCAAAAGTCTGTTGGCTCTGCCGCATACTGCACCAGCTTGCTGAAGCAAATGTCCTGCTGAAGGCAAACAGTTGCCATAGTACGTGCAACTTGTCGTGCATAACGGCGTATATACCTACCCTGCTCCACGTGCAAAACTAGAAATCGATTCGTGGTTCAAAAGCCTGAAACGTTAACTTGTTTAGTCCGACTCCCCTTGTGAGTTGGCCTCAGACTGAGTGAGCGGCTGATGTCTGCACAACAGCCTTGCGGTTGGCGCTGGTGTATGTGCCTCAGAGTCTCGAGCTTTCAAGTTCGGATTGTTTGGGAAGACCAACTTATAAAGGACATCCCCTAAAAAGAACAGTGTATTCAAAGGGGGACCACCCTGACTAGTGCAGTCCTCTGGATTTATCCGAAGTTGGCATTACGACGGAAAGCACCCGCAGAATCATCAGTGCATCTTCGAATAATCATGATGAATCATTATGAAACGCAGTGCGATCCTCAGGCAACAACACTTCGAACTATTACTCCACCTCTGGCTTGAGCAACGGACAGCTTTACAGTACTCGTTTCCTCAGCACACGGAAGATTGCGCGTCCCCTGGCTGTTGTGGGGAATTCAGGTGGTTCCCCATCCCCATGTAATCGCCAAGCTGACAGACTAACAATAATTTCGCGAGTGACTCACGTGATCGCTTCAGAGGTCCTCTCATGAGCTTGAATTATTGCAAACGTACCACCAACGACAAAAGGATAAAAACAAAGGAGCACAAGGGATGGCACATGTTCGGCTGCGTCGACAGTATGTCGAATCATTAAGCATGCATGGATTGGACCTGGAACAGCAGCTTTACATATCGGCACCACCGTCATAACACCTTTTAACCTCTCTTGCCTTGCATGTGTTGCCAAGCTGCTCTCGAACTTTTTCATGGATCCGCCGGTTGTCGCCTGTACTCCACCCAGAGAGAACTTGCTGGTGACTTCCTGCAAAAGCCGAACCAACTGAGACATACCCGAACCGCTACGGATGAAAGTCCCATCGCTGTCAAGAAACATGTGAGTAGTCTAAGTTCTTGGTAAACATGGGAAATGATTCCACTCTACTCTGAAACCTTCTGCATGGGGTATCTTCCACGACATGTTCAAGCAGCCTGTGGGACTGCTTCCGCGGGCAACGCTTCGATCGCTTCACTCAGTGTGTGTGTGTGTGCATGTTACATGCAAGTTGCCAAGGCACCTCTGTGGTGAAGGTGTTGTGAAAGTGTTGTGAAGGCGTTGTGTGGCCGACGGTGGCTGGTTGGTCTTGGAAATGGGGAAGTGGTCAGCAGGAACCTTCAGCAAAGCTTGCGCCCAAAACTGTCCGGATGCTCATGCTTCCGCTAGCCAAGTTCAACGTCTGCATGTCATATTTGAGTGAACACGCCAGTGCTATGCAGTTGACGCTAATCGTTTGCCTGGAGTGCCAAGCATGCTGGAGCAGCATACCAACTTACGTGAGCGCACAGTCTCCCAAAAAGTGATATTGAAAGGGCTTGCTTCGAATAAATAAGTTCCACATGCCACAGTAGTGCAGTCCAGAAAGGAACAAACAACAACGAGCTCGCAGCCCAGTAGTCCAGTAAAATGCTTGAAACAACGCTGAACACATCAACAATGCGCTCAACAAAAAAAAAGTTCCGCAAACCTTCCGCTAGAGATAGAAAATGAAGTTGCATCAACATTCGTGCCCACACATGCCGTTTTGGGCCCCTTCTATCTGACCGCGTCTGCCTCAATCTATAGGTCGCTCTTAGTGCTGCTTCCCTGGAATGATTTGAACACACAGCTCCACGTCACATTGCACTAAGAATGACGGCTTCCGCAAATTCATCAAATCGTCTCATGAAACTAGGAAGCGCAATTTCGAAAATTCACCACAGAGCATCCTTAATGGCAGCCTTCAGAGTACCATCGGCTTTCTGCAGAAAAAGAAAAACAACATTGGTTCCTCACCTTCTCCGTGAGGAAATGCGTTACGCAGCATATGAATAAATTACAGTTCTTCAAAGACTTAAAGTGCCTTGTATAACGGGATAGATCTCTTCACCCTCTGGCGAGACTGCTTGACAATAACGAATGCAACAACCTAGCCCACAGTTCTGCGCGTTTACCGTGTGTGTACTGCATGCCGATCTGGCCTTCAACGTTCGAGGCAATCATTCAGCTGCTAAGTCCGTAGGCCTAGTTTCTCGGTAGCCATCAGGTGCAGTAGGTTGAGCATTTTAAGCTGAGTACCAATTGCAGCAAAAAGGAACCCTGCCACCAACTCGATCTGTTCGCGTTTTGGATGGTCCTAAGGCAAAGCCTCAAGGAAATCAAAGTCCAACTCATTTTTGAGAAGCGCCCAACTGGGTAGGAAACCCTACCCTCCCTCCCTCCCCCCGCTTTTGCGCCCCATACTTTGACGCGGGTCCTCGATGCTGCCCTTGGGTGGCTCGGAAAAGCGCACGGTGAGGACCTGGGCCACCAACTGGACCATGCTGATGGCAGAAGCCCGGGTGTCTGACTCGCTTCCCGCGTAAATATTAACCAACGCTGTGGTTGAAAGCCATGGGTTCAAAGTGCTGCGAAATGGATTTCGTCCATCCACAGCACGTCAGATTGTCTGGCTGCTTTGACTAGAAGATGATAGTAGCAGGTCAGGCGTCTTTATTTGCTTTCTTGCAAAGAGCGCGTCTCTAGATGGGGCAAGTTGCCACTACCCGGCGTCAAGTTGCTTTGATTCAAGGAAGCAAAGGAAACGCCATAAGAACAGGTGGCTCTCACAGCTCAAATTGGGATTGGTCCTAGCCGCATGGTGATTGACGGCCGCGTTTTTGCAGTAGTAGTCGCTGGAATGTGGTGGGGAAGCTTGCTCGAAGGGACTCAGCGCCAGCCAGCCTCAGAGGAATGTCAAGTTTGGACGAATCAACCTGGCGGGGGGGGGGGGGTCCCCAAAAGGGAAAAGGAGCGCCTCTAAGACGGGACACCCGAAATAAATCGACCAGCAGTCATTCATCTCAGTTCAATGTTAGACCAAACAGTTGAAGGCTTCCCAGCTGTGCCGGAACAAAACCACAAATTGACTTTGCGATCCCCCCTCATATTAACGTGGCTGGATTTGGGGATCGCGGGTTTGGTTTTTACTTAGACTTGGCGTATTCTAGATTACCGGCCAGAACTGATGGTGGGCGCTAGCAACCCAAAGCAAGCGCCCACGAAGACATGCCGAATCACTGCGCAGGGCCAATGTTTTGAGGGGGGCTTTTCTTCCCGGGGCCCCGTTCGAACTCAGGAGTTCGCGCTCTGCAAACAAAAACTGCTTTCTTTACGGCTCAAAACTCAAAACTCCCACTCTGCTCGACTTTCCCTTCCCGTTGTTGTGGTATGGAAGCCTTTTCCCTTTCCCCGCTTCTACAAACCACTCAACTCCTTAGCCTTAAGCCCCAACATCCCGAACCCTAAGCCTTAAAACCTGAAAAGCTGAACCGTCCCTAAAATGAAATCCCAAACCCTAAGCCCTCACAATTGAACCAGACCTGAAATCTGAAACCCTCAAACCTGCCAGAGAGGGGGGCCAGTGTAGCGGTGGGCGAACCATCCGTTTTGCGGGTGAATTCAGTCTTGGGGGGATTTTGGAACTTCCGGAAAAGAATCTTGACGCATCAATAATATTGAGGGGGGAAGAGGGGACTCTTACTTCTTAGGGAACGGATAGGCAAAGCCCGTGACAATCTGCCGAGATGTCATTGGCTCCGCACGAGATCAACTCCCCGTATCAGAGGCACAGAAGGTAGAGGGTTCACCTAAGCATCAGCTCAAAGGCAAAACAAATCATGAACTCTACTGAAAGGGGCAGGGTACTTAGTAAGTGGTTGGTAAGCCTGGCCATAACCCACTTCGGAGACCTACAACCAAGTGGGTTGCACGCTGCCCCTTTGAGTCTGGCTTTGGCAAATGAGGCAAGGGAAGCGGCGACCTATTCAGGATTCGTTGCATCTTTGCCCGCCAGGCGATCGGCTTATGTGTTGCGTCATGTTGCACACGTGTCCGCTTCCCCTTCCACGTCCAAGCTGTGAAAATAACAAGGAAAGGGGCATTGACGTGACTTTAGGGTGTCTTACGCTGGCCAGCATACGACAGCTGGCTGAACGGTTCGATGTTGCTCAACCTTCAATGTGTGAATATCGAAACTTAACTTGGCGTTGAAATCAGCATTCTACGCAACCTCCGCTGAAGATTAAGGGTTTGCTTGCAGATCCACTGTAGCTTCTCAAGTCACCTCATTTGAAGCAATTCCAAACCACAACTTCTTGGCAATATCTACAACTCCCTCTCAATGCACTGTTCAGATCGTTCCCACCACAGCCTCTAGAAGTTCAATTTGGAACCGCCAGATCACGCCTGAAATTCCAGGCGAAACATGACAAAACCTTTCAAACGAGCCGAACACTAACTGGGGAAAACAACATCGATCATGTCATGGTCTTGTTTCCGAAACCGTGCGGTCCACAATCTGCTTCTACTTCTGGGAAGGTCACCGTGCTATGCATTGTTGCCAGAGTGATGCAGGCACGGAGCAAACGCGCAATCTGCCGCTGCCACACGTGTGTGTGTGTGTGTGTGTGTGTGCGTAAGCCAACCAATTGGCTTGTGATTTGGCCAGGAATTCGGCTCATGGTTTATGAAGCCTATTTTCGAAGGGGACAGAATGGCATGAAGCCAACCACCGGAAGCAAAAAACTATACTGCTGACAGCCCTGAGGCGAGAATGTGGCAAGCCCCTCATGTTGAAAAAGACAACTGAAAATGATCGTTATGAGACATATACATATAGTAATACATATGTGTATCTATGTAGTATATACACATATATATATATATTATACATATATATATATACTATGTGGTTTGAATCTGGCTTCCTTCCATGGTTCCCTCTGTGATCCGAAACGGATGCCCGTGTCTTCTAGAAACCAAGGGTGGCCAGTGTCTCAAGCTGAGACCCAGGCCGAAAGAACGCTGGGCGGATTGGTAGACTCAGGCACCACAAGAACGTCAAAGGAGAAGGGAAAGCACCTGGGCGTTCAGTCGGCGTCCCCAGTTCCTGATTTGATAGAAGCTACAGTAATTAGCAAGCCGGGCAGCTGATCAGGTCCCGAGCACGCGTGACATTCTTTGATGCGACAAATACATGCTGCAAGAATCTACATGCCAGTGGCTGGCATGAATTTTGGCCAATCTTGCCTTGAACACATAGTGTCGGGAGACATGAAGAAACTCAGCCTACTTTGCCCCAGCCAATTTGATCCCAACCCCATGTCAGTCTGAGTGACCCTCCACACGGGGGTCCTCGTGGTTTTCTCGGAACTGTGTCCTACAAATCCTTCATCTAGCAAAGCCTGTCTCCACACAAGGGGCCCCGACCCACAAGTAGTGCTGCTATCCGCAAACAGCCTTTAAGGAACAACAAGCGAGTGAAGTGAGAAACGCAACCAACTTCTTAGCACCGAGCCCCTCTCAACAACATTGTGCCGTGGAGTCTCCTGCCCACACGACATATTGTGGATGTGTGGGTGTGTGTTTTTGTGATTGCTGAATACCCTTTTTGGGATTGCTTTGAGGGGCCACATTTCATGACCAACTCGTCTGCGTGCTCTCTCCTCGGCTCCTGGCAACCTCTGGTTTCCCAGCTGGTCTTTGTAGTGGTCGTCTGCCACCTCAAACCCAGGCGAAACGTGCGTTGACTCAAAGCAGATGGCCCGCAACCCACTACCTACAACTGATCGGGGGCTCCCAGTTGTTTACGCTGGAGGGATATCAAGTATCTTCCGGGTTTTCAACAACAAGCAAAAGCCATGTTACATTCTGCGTGTGCAATCAAGTGCCCACTCTTGCCAGCAGTAATATAAGGTCTGAGAAAGTAGTGATTGTCAAACTGTTCTAGAGCATGTGCTGCAAAACGCGACACCCGTTCTACTTGACCAACACCACGGTCAAGAGCAACGTGCGGGGTTCAAGGAGCCTTTACTCCCTCTGCCTTTGTAAGAGAGTTCGGTTCTTGAAGCACTCACAACATGGGAAGCCCCGGCAACACGAAGAGACAAAGTTCTGATAGTGGCAAATTGTAAATGTCACTCTTCTCATCGCCTTGGCTTCAGAACGAATGTTCGACGCATGTTGCAGGCTCCAACATCTCTAGGTTGGCTCCAACCCCAAGCCAATCTTCGGAACTTTTGCAAGCCTCCAGTTTGAGGTCTTCTGTGCATCTCTTTTTCTGGCGAACTAACATTCAGTGGGAGTGCACGAGTCACAAGAACTGCCTTCATCGCGCCTGAAGCTATCTTACCCAAGACGGCTGCGATTTGCCCCAACTCATCTTTCCACAGAAGGCTCGCATGTTTTGCCAGGTCTATTTATGTTTTGCAAAGTTTAGAACACACAAACAAACTGACATGAACTTGAAGCATCTGTTGGCTTGCCCTCAACCAATACCAGGGTCTGGTTCCTTGCACTGCGCCTCAAACCTGAGTCTCAGGCGCGGATCAGGTAATCCCCGGCAGGAAGCACAGCACCTACGGCAGGGACTGAATTGCGCGTCGATACTTAGATGGTGCAGCCCCATTCACGTTGATGTGAACTTGGAGTTTGTGAGCGGATTTCTTGAGTGCGAGTGTCATCCTCTACATTGCGTGGATGCACAAAACCCACTTGGCGCCAGTTCGGGAAGACAAACACCCTATGAATACTGGGGTGAACCCCCTACCAACTGGTGCAGAATTCTGTAGTGGGCTATGATGAATCTTGACCACGGCTCATATCCGTGAACACTGTCTGAGAGAGTTTACATATCCCCTCTCACCGCGGTGAGCCGTTCTTTCCTGACTGGCAATGCTACAGCTACAAAGATGTTCGAAAATGCCCACTGCTGATTTACAAATAACTCCAAACAATGCGGTTTTCAGAGGCAAATGATCCACTGTAGGGGAATGCATCTGATGAAAACCCCCCCATCCCATTTTGCTTGATCTGACGTAAATATGACTGTGGTCGTTGATCATGATTCCAGACGTAGGGTGTGTGATGCATGATGCACCTCTCACTTGATCAGCGGCCATGTCAAAACATCTACCAAGAAGGGTGTTTCGGTTGGTTTATTTAATGTCTAAGGCAACACCTGCTCCAGAATCCAAGGGCACTGCGCCCCTCGGACCGTAGCTGAGACCGGACCCGAGGCAGGTGCTTCAGCTCATTCCCTTTTTATTAGCTGATGGACTATGTGTTCGTTTAACAAAAAAATGAAAACGCTTGCTACAAGTGTGCCTAGACTCCTTTTCAAATTATGGACTCACGATTTGAGAATGGATCAACCGCGCACAAACACAAACGAGCCAATCCAATCACAGCTTTCTCGGTGAAAGGCACCCTGGCCGCACTCCGATAGATTGATCTGCCTTGTGAGGATGTATGTTGACCCCTCCTTGGCCTCGTACCTCCTAATAGGTCCAAAGGTGCCAAAGGACCGTCTGTCGCCTGCAACCAGCTTCGCATTCAGCACGCTCTCGGGGCTGCCCGCTGGCTCCTGGAAAGCAAGCGACCCGGCTGGACTTGGCAAGGCTCTTCGCGCTTTGAGTTCAATGTGCCCGAAGATAGAGAACCTTGCGTTTGGTGGTGCTCAGAAAGGGAAAGAGGGAATCAACCCAGGGTCCTCTTAAAGGAAACCACAAGGGATGGATTAGATGGATGGATGGTTTAGATGGATGGATGGATGCATGGATGCATGGATGGATGCATGGATGCATGGATGCATGGATGGATGGATGGACGGATGGATACGTGGCTGTTCGGGCACTGCAGCCTGGGGGCACTAGGGTTGGAGTTCTAGGTCCTTGGGACTGGCTACCCCGTGCAAGAAGCAACGACCTCACCAATGCCCGGACAGACGCATAAAGCGTACAGCCTAGACAGCAGCGGCTCCTAGCACGCCGCTTCTTGCGCAGGGACCAGAGGATGGTTTACATGGGTTATTCCCTCATTCCCTGCTGAGCACCAGGAAGCTGTGTTTGGTTCTACCGTTGAATCCCTTCACCATCTAAAAAGACCTTCGCAGGAAACGATATGAAGAACCCCTTGACGAGATTCGCACCTAGCCTGTTACTCTGACACAGAGAGGGCTGGAACTCGTCCTTCAGACAGCCTTTAATGCAAACTGCACTTGAATATCTTGGTGTTGTCTGCTGAGAGTGCCTGACCTAAGCAAACGCAATGCGCACCGTGCAAGTGGTTGTCTGGGGTAAGGTTCGGCACGCTGGCTTTACAGCCAAACAAAATACAATCAGCTCAGCACGTCTCAGAAACAGACACGACTCTGACCAGTGCAATACGCACCTCCTCTTTCAAGCCTGTCTACAGGTCATCTCCTAACGCTGCCTAAACATGCGACTGTCAGAGTGGAAACGCGCAAAACTCCAAGGTTTAGAAGCAAAAGCTGACCATGTCAGCGGATCTCCGAAGCAGCTAATACGAACTATGTGGTCACCACAAGCTGCGCAGTGTTTACCAGATTGCCGTGTTTGTCTTAGTCTAACAGTTTCAGCATTTTGGAGTAGTTGCCTTTCCCCCAACTACTGGGCAGAGCAACAGAAATTATTGAATGGGCAGGTTGTCGGAGCAACTCCCTATCACCCTGTTTTTCCAAGTTCTATGCCCAGAAGATTCCACATGTGTTTTCCTATGCCGAATCTTTGATGACCCAATCCTCAAACTCTCTTGCTTGCGGCCCTTCCCAACTCCCCGCTCCAGAACGCTGACCATCAATGGGTGCGAAGTGGAGGGCGCCTGGCGCAAGGCAGCTAAAGGTTTGTCAAGCCGTGGGGGTTGGGGGGGTTGGGGGGGTTGGGGGGGTGGGGGGGTTGGGGGTTGGGGGGTTGGGGGGTTGGGGGGTTGGGGGTTGGGGGGTTGGGGGGTTGGGGGTTGGGGGGGGTTGGGGGGGTTGGGGGGGTTGGGGGGGGGGGGGGGTTGGGGGGGTTGGGGGGGTTGGGGGGGTTTGGGGGGTTGGGGGGTTGAGGGGGGTTGAGGGGGTTGAGGGGGGTTGAGGGGGTTGAGGGGGTTGAGGGGAATTGAGGGGGTTGGGGAGGGGGGTTGGGGAGGGGGTGGGGAGTGTTTGGGGGCGGGTCGCGAGGAATAACCCGCACGATACAAATCAGGGGTCAACATTGAGGTCCCCCTGCCATGAAGGCCAACGATGGGAGAACCAGCATCATATCGAAAGGGTGGGACTTCCAGCGGTGAAAAGAGGGCGCTGAACTGCTATCAAAGATTTCGCAAGGGCTACAGCAAAGGTCGCAATACGCAACACCATCAAAGAGTTGAAAGTTGTGTCGGACGCATATGAATGAAGCGGCAAAACAGCCAAAAGGTTCTCCTGCAACGATTCGACAGAATTCTGGGTTCGACCACAATTATGCATGTAACGGGCGCGTTGCCCCAAACTAGGGAAACAAGGCAAACTGTGTAATACACCGCAACTTATTTGGTTTTATGTTTGGATGGGTTTGCTCCCTTGAAATGTCCTTCAAATTGTATTATAGTGTTGATTCTCGATTCTGCCCTTTGAACCCAGCAAGAAAGCCTGTGTGCTCGACGTGGGCAAACACTGCTACATTGTGCACACACCTGGCGATGAATCTCCAGTATCACGGAACATGCCCAAAACGGCTTGGACTCTGCACAGGGCTCCTTTATTGCCCCTTAAAACATCAGCCCCACCAAAAAGCGCGCACCTTTCGTGGGCCGGAAAGGTGATGTTTAAAAGAAGAAGAAACAAAAACGCCACAAAGGGAAACAGCTCGGGACCCCTGTCCCCATGATGTCCCGAGCCGAGGATCCCGAGGGTCCCCAACCCCGACAGGGTCCTGTGAGGGGGCCACGTCCATCTCCGCGTGGGAGGTGAAGAAGTTGAAGCCCACCTGCATGACCGCTGCCCGTTTTGGTCCCCGCCATTGTGCGCGAGTGGCACGCAAGCCACCGCTGTGGCGCCTTAACCTTCCTCCAATTGTGTGGATGAAACAGAAAGGCAACCCAAATATCTATATGGATTGCTGGGACTGGAGTTTCAACTACAGGAACCTGCAGAAGTGCTGGCCGCGGCACATGTGGCTGCGGAAATTGCGCAGCATGCTTCTTCGCAGTAACTTCAGAGCAAACGAATCTTCCAGATTCATCGATCTATTTCAAGGGAGCCAGCTGGCTAGTGACTTAGCATAGTCATCCGGGGCCATCCGCATGAATCCGAAGTTGAGAGTACACTGCATCCATGCTTCGGTGCACCTGTCTTCGGTGCACCTTCATGTCACAAGCAAAACCTGTTCGCTTGAAGGATGTTCAAGGCATTCCTCCACATTTCAAGTAACACCCTTCGTGCACAGGAACAGCCTTCATAGGCAGGCCACTACATGACCATGCCGGGTTTTTGATGCACACATGAAAGATTTCTCTGCTGAAATAAAAACATGTCTTGGCCACCCATCCATGAAAGGGAACTTTCAGCTGGCAAGCATGTGTTGGACCCCCCCTTCCAATGAACGCGCGGCAGATTCTTTGGCCTCTGCCCGTCCCATCCCAATAATTGGACTTCTAAACCATGGCACGGGGCTCGGAAGAACCTGATGAGGGACACTTCTTGACTACACTTTTCGACTCGTTCACTCGCAATCTTCTTTAGGGAACCAGCACGAGCATCCTTTTGAAGCCAGGTACCCCCGACTGCTCCACTCCGAAGCCATGTTTCTAGCCGTGCCTCCACTCCAACCCATGAAGGCGTGGAGAGCGAGATGCGGGTCTTTGACAGGAATCCTGTCCAGCTTCGACGATCTGCTCATTAATGTTGACCCTGGATAAATGAACCCTGGTCTTGTTGGCCTTTGCGTCCACAACCAGGGCGGCATTAGCATTAAATTGAGACAGCTTGTGTGGGACACATCCAGTTGGTGGATCTCCGGCATGGTGCGGATATCAGGCTTGCAACGCTTAGCCTCTGTGGCGTCCATTTGCTCCTCGTGAGGTGTCTGTGTTTTTTGCTTCCCGATGGGATACGGAGAAGTGGTCTGTGCTGCGGGCCTCAGGGCCTTGCCCGTGCCCCATGGTCGCTTTTCCAAATGAATGCTTGCAGCACTCCATCGATCGTATGGCTGTCCGTAGCCTCTGGTTCGACTGCGTGTGGCACGCAGGACTGGCCGGCCGCTTCGGGGGTTGGGTTTCATCGGGGGGGGAGAGGTGGTGTGGTCTGCCGGCAAGTTTGATGCTTTTAGGTTGGAAATGTTGTGCAGTTTATTCATACGGGGTGTCCCTGGGTTTAGTGGGGATTCATCACGTTTGAAGGGCCTTCTTCCCCTTTTTTTTATATGAACAGGTTGGTTGACTAATCTGGGGTCAACATATGGACACACCTCAAAGGTGCCGACAAGCAACGAGTCAGTTGATGTCCGAACGGGAAGCCCGCAAGAAACAAACATACCCAATGGGGTCCCCTTCGAGACAGGCCCACACCAGTGTTCGGCGGCCGGCAAATGAAGGGCATGCCAAAAAAATCAAGCATGTGCAGTGCTGCCTTTGATTCAATCATCTCGACTCTGGCCACGTGAGATCGGGATGTCTCAAGGTAAGTCTTGCACCCACTCCCGTCTCAAATGGCCTGTGCTTGGCCAGTCATGCTTCAGCAAGTAGGCATAAACGCAACTCTTCATCCATGAAAGTGGGTCCAGAGCTGAGTCTTAAGCTGCGCTCCCCCAGCACTCCTCGCTGCTCTTGGGACAAATACTCCAGGGGCTTGCTGTACCTCACATAAAGCAACACCGGAGGAGATGCACATTCAAGGCGCCTGCCCTTTTGGGAATGGCACTCTGCAAATGGGACGGGCTTTATTCCGCGTTCCCATTGCAAGCTCAGAGCGAAAATATCATCCATCCACCCTTCAACACCAAATGGAATCTAACCGGCAGGTAGAACTCCAGCGCACCCGTTCTTTTAACTTTTGACACTTCAGTATGCCGTTGATGGCACTTAACAAATGGCAGTCTTTTGAAGGCTTCTGTTAGCTGGCAATCCAGAAGCTTAAGTAAGCAGGGCTCCAACAAATACATGCTAGATTGCTTGGTCGGCCTGAAAGAACAGAGGCTGTGCCACAGGTGCTCAGAGCTCGCCATCAATTCAGTCGCTTAGCCCTTGCTTTGCGCCGGTGTTTGTCATTTGACACAAGTTCAGGCTGGAAGAGGAACGCTTTCAGCTCTCAGGACAGGAATGAAGTGGGCGGGGGTTGGAGGGGGTGGCGCTTTTTGAGACAAACCCAGTCCCCCGTGTTCTCTACCAAAACGACCGAATGCGGCTGGGAGGAACTTGAAGGCCGCATTGGCACTCAAGTCCAGGGAGGCCGGAAACATGTCCTGGCCCGGATAGCAAGAATGCGGCGATTCATGTCGGCAACTCCATGGTCCCCAAGCTTTTCCAGAGTCTTTGTTTATGGTGTCCACCCCCAACCGAAGCTAGAGGGAGTTCACGGGATATGCACGCACAAAACAAAGAAAGACAGTACATAAGAAGCCACTGGAGGTAGTGGCTTGTGATAGCAGAAACCATCCTAGAACAAACACTCTGAAAAGCTTGGGTGGGCCATGCACGTGTTGAGTCGGCTTGGGTCATAGGCAAATCTTCTTCAAAAAGGGATCTGATCTACTCATGCGTCCTTCTCGGTCAGTTTGGATGGAAACAAATGGCAATGGTTTCAGCCGAGTTCAAACCTTTTATGTCTGCCTTCTAGTCTTAACAATGGACACCTAGCAGTGCATTACTTGAACCAACAGTTGGGCTTCACTTCCACAACCACTCAGCACAACTCTCAGGGCTTTACAAACAGCGGATGTCTCTCCTTCGCTACATATTTCTTGGCTAGAACATGATGATGGGAAGACAATGTGTTGACATAGTGTCTAATATAATGCAGAAGTTCATTCAAAAGGAATCTATGCTTTCGCCAAACTTTTGCTGCGCGTCCTCTGGAGAGGTGGTGCTGCCCGGGCACGCCATCATCCTGGTAGCTCGAATTTGGCAATGACCAATGTCACACATAAACACGCTGCATGTGGCCAGCGCGGTTTGATACCCCACGACCCCCACCTGATTGCTGACGAATCTCTTCCCATAATAAAAAAAATGGGTCCTCCCAGTAACAAGAACAAACCTCGGGAATCTTGGGAAACATGTGATATTGTTAGAAGGCCCCCGGTTTTCTTCCTCTTCGGTCCTCTACACTAAAAAAGTGAGACACTGCTTGGCGTCATCAGGAAAACTCGCATGAATTCTGTAGTTTGGTATATGTTTGGAATTTGACAATTCAAAATTTAGTATTGGCAACTGTGGACGTTGGAAGAAAAACAACTTTTTCCGGGGTAATATAGTCTACTGATCAACCTTACAACCTTGCAACTAATTGGGTTCATACTCACGGTGATGCTCGAATTGTTGTAGTGAACCACAAACACTTGTCGGCCTCGATGACTCAAGAAAGGAAGACCTCAGGATAAAATATCCTGCATGAGGGCGTTGCACCTCGAATTGAAGATCGATTCCTTCAGAGAGTGCTTTTGAGATCGCCAAACATGGCTACACGTCAACAGTGAAGACTAGACAACTCCTGTTCATGTTTACAGGGGAGCCAACCTAAGAGAAGGTAGTTTGATGGAAAAGCACGCGGAACTCTCAGAAAACCACAGCGAATCCACCGGTGCTTCGATGCATCGTGCACACACACACACACACACAGAACTTGCCGCTCGAACCCCGTTTCCATCTCAGGGAAGAGGTTGTCTTATTGGGCTGGAGAGTACGTGCAACAAAGCAAGCAAGCCATCCGCAATCATTTATGCAAGTAAATGCTGTGATGCAAAGGCTGACGTCAAGCAGATGTTGATCTGTTGATGTAGCGTCATACGTAGTTCGAGTTGGAGAAGGTACCACGTCGCCATGCGTCCGCGCAAATCAAGGTTACGGACACGTCAGCCAGGCTGCGTCCAGCTGCCTGGCCTTGTCCAGTAGGTCATTGCCCTCCTAGTCTTTCTGCACTAGCCCTGCTGGCGCCCGGTCGCTAGGTCGCTTGTCTCCTTGTTTGTCTTCTCTCCACCGGCTCCACCGCCACACAAGGGCGGTATTCTTTCTTCTTTGGCAGCGCAGGCCCCACTTTGTCTTCATTCGCTTGCAGCACACAGTCATGTTTGCAGGCAAACGTTCACGGCACTCTGACATGTGCAGGCAGCTGGCCTGCATCCCCGCCTTTCGTCCTCTCGGTGCCGAATTCGTACCTAATAGGCCCCCGACCAACGCGAGGAGGTTCAGCACGAGAAGGTCAGTGTAGCGTCATATTACTCTGCGAACGACCACAGCGTCAGGCAGAGCCCCACAAACCAAAACCCATCGTGGTCGCAGGGATTCAATTCAGCGAAGCGACCGAGTTGTGGGTGAAAGGAATTTCTCATTGGGTGTCTCCAAACAAGGGGAGCCCCACAGTCAGTGGTTGTGTCCCGTCTGGTCTCACTTTTTGAGCCACCCCCAAAAGGGTACCCTCGAAAATAGACACACCCCATTCTTCTTTTCCTGTCAGCTGAGCTTTCTTTCGCGCTTCATGTTCTGCATCTCGGTCCTGGGCAAGTCTGCGGTCGGATGCACCTGCAGCATCAGGCCAAAGTGGAGGCAGGCCGACCTCGGCCCGGCCGGGTACTTAGGTAGGATCAGAACCAAAGTACGAGGATTGTTTGATTTTGCCATTCCCTTCAGAGCTCACAAACCATGAAGATCGCACTGGGACCAAGAACATCTTGACTTCTACCCAAGGAGCTGGAGTGTCCCAATCCAGAAATGCAGCCGACAAAAAATCAGTGAGCAACCCACTCGGGGGTGGCAACCTGTCAGCTACACCTGGTGCTTGTCAGTAGCCGGGCAACAGCCAGTGCCTCTGTCTGTGCGACGGCTGGTTTGTTTCTGCTGAAGCCCTCTTGAGGTCCACGTGTTTTTCGATTACAGCACCTGTGCGAGGCTACGCCGTGGAAAATGAAAGCCCACTCGCAAACACACACTGGTTGTCCCGTAGCCCCAATTCAATTTACAAAAGCCCCTTGCGCCATCGAGGTGCGTCGAGAACATGCCCAAATCGCGGACGTGCTTCAGTTGAAGCATGGCAGAACATTCACAAGGAGAACGGGCCAGGTCAATGGATGATGCAACAAGAAAACCTGAAAAGGTCTGAAACCACTCTCTGCCACAGACTTGAACGGCTCAGAACCAGCTGGCAGGGGTCGTGAATGCAACTCTTTATTTACAATGTGTGCCCCCCCCCCCTCAAGAATCTCGAGTCTTTCCCTACCCTGCAATATGGGCCTCGCTTGCCTCGCTTCTCCCATTTCACAGGACAGGATGATTGAAAATCCCAATCTTTGGTTACCATCTTGACGAAGAAAACTGACCACCAACCAAAAGAACAACGCGCTGGCATGTCCTTGGAACCCCGGCTCCGTCCTTTCCCGATGGGCGTGATGCCAGGTCAGCCAGTACTCGCGAGGCACACTCTGCTTGCCAAAGGGACGTGAGGTGGGGGAGTTGCACAACAATCTAGAAGTCGAATGAAGAGTCTGCGGTTTGGATGCGTGACACACATCGACGAGGTGGACTGGCACCAGGTGCGGCTTCGCAGCACTAGAACCGGATTGAATGATTTCATGACTGGGTCTGCGGGCATCGAGGAGCACATAACTAAAATGCAGCTTGCTTCAGATTGGGCAAATACTGCGCTCACCCTTCATCAGACAAAGTTCAACGCGGCAGCCAAGGCGCATGCCCCTACGGTGGCTCACCTTTCCTCTGTTGCTCCGCACTTGCGACGGGCCCCTGTGCAAAGCAGGGACAGGGGAAGCGAATCAGCCACTCTTTGCGCCAGTCCTCGGACATCGCATTGAGCTTGTAGATCTGGCAGTGGCCGACGGCTTCGGCTGCGATCCATCGGCACTGCTTGGATTGGAGTTGGGAAGAGCACTTCAGGGTTGGACCACACTGACCATTAGCAACGGGAATCGGTGTTGTGTGTGTGTGTATTTACATATGCTGGCTTGACCGGCTTGCCCGGGTGGGCGAAGCAACAAACAACCCATGACTTGTTGAAGTTCCCTACGCTTCAACCTTGATTGCTGCTGGGTGCACTCAAGATTGCTTACAGCCAAGAATATCGAACACACCGAAAGCATCTGCGAAGCCATGAGTGCTTGATTGTGCTTTACTCACTATTGTTTGGGGGGTGTCTGAGTTTCAGAGTGAATTGTAGGGGCAGAGCTCAAACTGGCAGCTCCCTGATCGAGAAACATAGCAGGAAGTTGCAATCGAGGCATCCGAGCGTTCGGGCATACATCCCAGTCTCAGTTCAGCGCATGGGGTCTGCTCAGGGCGACTCGCTACCAACAAGAACATGTTTGAAGCTTGTGAACGCAATCTGGTCCAGCAACTTGAACTCGCCTGCGGCTTCAACACCCTGCAACTGGAAAGCTATTGCCCTCGTGGTGCTCGTTCGTTCGTTCTTGGCTTCAAAAAAAAACACAGAAACAATGCTGAGCAACTCCAAACCAGGTCTTTCAACCCTGGCACACCTGGTCTCACTCCATCGTGCACGCCCAAAATATCGCCGGGGAGGCCCGCTCCCAGCCGTCATCCATGGTCCAGGTCTCTATCTGGCGATTCGCCCGAGGCGAGCCCTTGTGAAAACACACACCTTGTGGATCAACATGATCAACATATTTGGGTCTAGGAGTGGCCGCTGGAATAAGTCACATTGCGTTGAATGGTGGTCTGTTGAACTGTGGACTTGGCTTCCGGCAGGTCTTTGGAAGACCCCAGCATGGTTTCTCTGAGCCATAGAGTCAGAGTTTCCGTAGGTGACCTTCCCCAGGCGCTTTGTGATGTGTGAAGGTGGGATGTTTAATGGTGCTGGTCTCACAATTTTGCCCACACAATTCGTTTGACGATGGTGGTTCCTGCGTTCAGAGAGGAAATTCAAAAAAGACATAGCTGATTCTCACAGCAAGGAGACCCAAGATTCAAGAGGCCCCCAGTCGATTGACAGCGGGTTGTCAGAATGCACCCGTGTATGAATCCATGCCCATAGGCCCTCTTGATGGTTGGGTTCCTGAGTGGTGAATTGACCAACTAGGGTTTATGCCCGGGTTCATATCAAGTTGTCCTGGGCAAGCAAAGTGGCTTCCCGAACTCGTGAAACTACGGGCACCTGCGAGAGGTAGGTGCTGCTGTCCCTGGCATCGGTGACCTTAGGCTGCGTCAAAGCAAAGCTTTCGCCGAGGCACAGTGGATGGACGATACTCTGCACCGCCTGACCTATCAACTGCTGCAAAAGTTCGACCATCAACACCATGAGGGTCGCTTGATTCAGCCACCAACAATCGGAAGCCGCAAACCGCGGCACAGGGGCAACCATGATTTCATCATTGGCTGAGTTCATCGAGCCTCTGGATTCGGCGGTTGAGTATAAGCGTCGTGGTAACTACCATTTGATGGCTTGCTTCCCTGTTGAGGTCTGCCGCTGTCAAACGGATGGGTCGACCACAGAAACCCTGACCCGAGCTAAGAAACCAATGGATGCTAGATACATTGTGATTACAATGCGTGGGCACTGGTTCAGATTGGCAGCTGGAAAACGGTTGAAGCATCAAGTCAAGCTGCGTTGCAAATTGGCAATGTCAAGAACAGTACAACTGTACGCAGTGCTCGCCGGACTGTGTACTGCATGTTCTCTTGATGGCAAGGATTCGGCTAATCACTATCCATGGACTTTCCTTGCCGAATCATCCTCTCTAGAATGCCACCCAAACTTCCTCATAACTTCCTCATCCTCGAAGCGGCAGTTGGTCTCGGCGTCCCGATCCAAGGCTGAAGGAGCCTTTGCATCTAGTGTGTTTGTTTTCGGAGTGAGCATGACAAATAAAACACACTCCACAGGAAAACAACACTGGACCGTTGTTTACCACCGAATGCAAGACACATGGTATTTGAAGGAATGCGGACAGCAATCATCTGCACTTTCAAATACAACGCGCTGTGATGTGGACGTATAATGATTCGTGCCACCATGCAAGGGCCCTTCAATTCTATGTCTCGTTTACCTTTAAAGTAAAGCTTGCACTTCAACCCCTGCTTTGGTTATTCAGCAAGCAAAGAGGGGATCCTCTATCCCATCCAAACACTGCACCATCTTTTGGAAAGGGGGATGGCCACCAACGTTTGATCCTCAAGGGGCAGGGTACTTGATGTAAGTCTCCTAAGTGGGTCATAATCATGGTTTCTGACCACTTACGAAGTACAATGCCCCTTTAAGTAGGCTTCTTAACAGGGCTCCCTCTTTTTCCCCTGAAAACATCACCCCCTTCATGGCAAGCTCACCTTAAATGGGCAAACAAGGTGATGCTGAAAACCATCAAAATGGGAGGTATAGGGACCCCTGTCTGAACAGGGAATTTTTCACGCCGCGGGGTCCACGGTGCGACCAGCCGCCTGTCGGGCGCCCGCGCCGTGAAGGCGACCTGTGATGCCAGGGAAAAGCGGCCGTACCTGGCGGCAGGGGGTCCAACGTGTCTGGTGGAACCCGGGAGTCGCGCTGAACCATAGGTGTCCTTTTGGGGGAAATGGATGGCCCCTGGTAGATGAGTAAACCACCTGGTAAACCAGGGCCATCTATTCTGTTGCCAAAACAACCAAAAAGGACACCTATGTGCTGAACTCTTTTCGCGCAGCTTCCCTTCCAATTCGTTTGGATCCTCCGAGTCGCAAGTCGCAGTCGCACAAGCAGCAAATCGATCCTAGCAAGTATTGACAAACCACCGCAAGAACCTATCCACATCTCAGGTTTGGTGGTTAAGGGGTTTCCAATTTACCCTTAGAACCAGAGGTTCAAATCCCCAAACCACCCATCCGAACCATCAATTCAAGGTCACTTGATTCACCGCATTGAGGGACAAACAACTGAAGGTCTGTGTGTGTGTATTCAGAGAGAACCTGTGATCGCAAAGCTAAGTATGTATTGTGATTCCTTGCAGCCGGATTGGACAAATACACAGCTCATCTTCAAGGGAACTTCTGATCGCACAGCTGACGGTGTGTTGTGATTACTTGCAGCCTCTCCGGAAAAAACATGCATATATAGCCTTTCAAAATGGAGATATAGCTGTTTGTTGCCGCTGTTGTTACGGATGAGCACACACACACACACACACTGGAAAACGTGAAGAAGGCTTACCAGGTGGCCAATGCGTATCTGTGAAAACATCTTGTCTGGTCACAGCTCAAACTGGCAAGACTTTCCTTTGACACCAACATGAAACCAAGAAGCCGGCTATCAAACAAAACGTCCGCCAACCTGCCCACGGCCTATTCACTCGCTAGGTTCACCCGCCCAGGACCACGGCCAGTTTCAGCTGCAGCTCATGGCCGCCCGTGGACAGGAAGACCTTCTTCCGGCCTTGCTGTCAGATCATCGCATGCCGGGAGAAGCATGTGCTGCGGAGATTCTTGTGTCGCATTTCAGCCATGCCAAGAGTGATAGCGACTTCTCAGCTGCAGCTTTATTCAGCAGGCAGCCCCTGAAATCTCAAAGAAAAACACGAATCAGCCGTCCTGAAGCCTTCATGCCCTGAAGGGTGCAAGTCCCAAACCCTAAGCACCTGAACCCTCACCCCTTAATGCAACCACCAAATTAGATCAATAGCAAACCAACACCTGCCTCCTAAATCGAGTGACCTGGAAACGGCGTGGTCTTTGAGCCAGCGATGCTGAGGCAGCAGGTGTGCTGATAGGTTTATCTGTTGAAGTATCATTCCAGTGCGGCAAACCGAGTTGATTCGGTCAACCCCTAGTCTTGTGAACTCCGTAAGTGTACTCCTGGGGTCGTACCACCAGGAGTACCCCAATTGCAGGGCTTATTGATACGTATATACCAGCCATGTGTGTGCGTGCATGATATGTATATATATATACATATGCCCGTGGAGGGCACAATATTGTATATGTGTTCTATGTATAGACATCTCATATACACCCATACACATATGTAGTTATGTGCATGTAAAATGTAGAACAATATGAACAATAAATATGAGTGTATACATATATATATATATATACTCATTGCTTATATTGTATATATATATATGTGATATACAGCTTATATATATATATATATATTTCTCGAAAGCATTAGAAGGATGCCATCTAAATCACATGGCAGCAGTCCTTGTTTCAAAGTACTTGCAGAGTGGATACTTCACGTGGCCGGAATGCGCTTTACGGCTGCTCTATCCTGCTGCACAAAGACCAACGGCACACTGAACCAATAAAACATAAACCAAACCGTGCTTGCAGAAAATATATTAATATATATATATAGCAACTATTATGTATGTATCATATATATATATATGCATATGGATATATTATGCATACACATGTTGTCATGCATTATACACCAAGTCGTAGAGGAGTCATGGTGACCAGTGCAAAGAATCAGCTATCCAAGCACCCGACCATCGTGCATGTCGGTGAGGAGCACGCTGCTTCTAATCAGCAAGTGTCCAGACTGGCGCAATCAGGGCTGTCATGACTGTTTCTCTCAAAACCCGTGAACTCCGATTTCATGTGACCGTCGCCGAATCGCCATGTGCTACAACAGCAAGCTCGTGAATCGGTTGGCAGACTGAATGGGCCTTCAGGAGGCCCCTGCTGAAATTCGCATGGTTCCTTCTGGAGCCATCCGTCTACCTTAAGAGTACACCCAGCAACAAGTTGGGGGGTAGAAGGTGGTCACCGGGTGGTCAACTCTCCGACAAAGCGCCCGCTCGCTCGCCGGACTTGACTGTCCTGGTCCAAGGGTCCACCCATGGAGACTGAGCCCCCTTTGTCACTGGAGAAGTCCAGCGGCAAGGCGACCGTGCCTTGCGAACACGTTGGCGTGTCTCACGGATATTAAGTTCCTGGTGAAAACCAAGTCATCAAGCTTCCCGGCTTGAACACGTTTCAATTAGCTGGCATGATTGTAAGCTTCTCAGGCAAAAAACAGCTGCTGTGAGCCAGGTGCTTGGAACCCCTGCAAGAAGCCTTCTAGTGAACCGTGCTGAAATATCAGGCTAGCTCAGTGCATCGCAAGCTGACACTCTGGAAGCTCCATTTCATCGAATTGGTTGCTCCCCTTAAAGGAATGCCGAGGACACGCGGAACTTGGGAAGGTTCAATGCTGACCCCTTCCACCACGCGCGTCTTGTCCATTTTTAAAGATGCACAAAACAGGCACTTCAAAGAAGCATACATTTCGAACAAGTCAGGCAACTATTGAACATGCTCAATAAGGCATGAGCAACCTGATAGAATAGAAGTCGAAGCATGCGCGCAAGCGTGCGCACTGACATACATAAATTATACACACGCAGCGGAGATATAATATATACGGCAATCTTCGTACATGCTTCTTCTACCCATGCCTGTTGGTGACTTGTTGCCAACGTGAGCGAGACAACGTGAGCATTCAGTTCAAGCACTGAGAGTCAGGCCCATGGAAAAGCAGGAAGCAGTCTGAACTGCCGCCTTGCACAACGGTGCATTCATCGGCGAAATCGCCGAATACGACCCCGCTAGGAATATTGTTGGTCTCCCCCAAGCATTTTGCCAAGCTCAACGATGCCAACTCTCACCATGCTCGGCAAACAGGGTTTGCCCTTGCTGGACTTGCGTACATGATCGTTTACGTTGAAAAAGCAACGCAGACATACCAAGCTCTCTTCGTTGATGTATCCAAACAGGTGTGTTCGGTGTTTGTTGCAGGGCTGCCCTTGTGAGCAAAGATATAGTGCATCGCTTCCGTCCATTCAACAGAAGGCTCGCCCGAGCGGCAAACCAGGTGACAGCAAATCGATAAGCAAACAAGCCGATGCCGTCGCATCTCAGCCGATCCAAGAAAACCAAGGTCCTCTTAAGTCCCTGCAAAAACAATGCTAGCATGATGAACACACCCTTCCAACAAACCTGGACATGTACAAAGGGAGCCTTCCAATGGTCCAATCGCCCTGCAGGATCTCTTGAACAAAACCAGGCCAAAGCTAGAGTTACCACTCCAAGGAGTTCTATTCAAGTACGAGGACCAACTTGAGCCTTCATACACTTCCAACTTCAATTGGGAAGCAAACAAACCCACCAAGCAACACACCGTCAGCAGGTGACGCACGACGACAACCACAACTACTTTCGTTGGTGACGACGAGAGCTACACCGATGTCCACCGCACGATCGATATCAGCACCAGCAGCTCCAGCATCCCTAAGTTGTTTCGGAAAAGATAGGTAGTACTGGTAAAATAACTAGGACCAAAGTGAAACCGGTGCCATCCAAACCAAACTGACCGACAAAAACCAACTCGCCTCATCCTGGAGGACCAGCTCGTTGGCCTTGCCCTGCGGTCTGCGGTGGGTGACACTCGGAGCCTCAAACATGGCCCAAACTCCCTCGGATTGGATATGATCTTAGTATATGTTGGAGTCAAATAGAAAAAGGATGTGGTTCATCGGTGTTTTGTTTTCCGGGAAATGGCTGGGCCCCGCTTTTGTTCACCTCTGCCTCTGGTTCCAATCAATCGACCAACGCATCAGTGGCTTAGACCGGTCTTTCTGCTCGTGATGACAATCTTTTAAGGATTACTCTCCTGCAAACTAGTAATTATGGAACTCAACCAACCGTCATTTGTAGAAGAATCTCTGTTTCGGGGAATCCCTTTTTGGGGCTCCATGTACTGTTTGCAGGGGGTTTAAGCCGCCACACGTTCAGCAGCTCTTAAAAGGCCATCCGTCAAACCAGGAGATGTTCCTTGAGAATCAGTAGAAAAACAAAACAAATCATGCAACAAGCATTCCTAACACCAAACACGCAACCTGGCCACAATGTGCTGCACAGAACTCTGTCGAATTGCAAGTACTCAAAGGCCAAAGGCGTGTGTGGACACCGCGACAAACACATACTCACAAAGCTATCTCTTGATGTTATCCTCTTAGTATCGCCAATATCACAAGTAAAACCATGCCGGATTCGCACCCTGATCAGCTCGATTTTCGCATGGTCGAAGATATTGCTCTATCCCCCAACGGTCGATAAGCGTCCGTATTTTCTGCATAGGCAATGTCCTTGCCCTTGGTTCAGCAGGGATCCTCACTTTCTCCACGCACTTCTAAGCAAATATCACACCGAGCCAGGATTGAACAACTCCTTTCAGCACCATACAAATGCCGAACAAACGCATCCAAAGCTACGGCAACCATCATGCCCAACGTGTGGGCCAACCACACTTTCCGAAACCTCTTCGCGCCGCAGATTTTACGCCCCTCAAAGCCATCGGGATTTCAGACACCCCTGCCGCAAAGAGGTACTGTCCACTCTTTCAAGGAGCAAATAAAGGTGGTTCAGAGAGAAGATCTAACTCTTTCCCTCCGATATTGCGCAAATCAAAGTGGCCATGTTTCTCGGAGAGAGCTCCTCTCCCCCACGTGACGTCGCTCGCTCTCACACCGAGGGCTTCCGGAAGTTGAGCCCGGCCTTGAGCTGTGAATCCCAAAACCCACCTCGAAGCATTGGCCTTCTGTGAGCTTCAATCCAAATGAATACACACATACTTATTCATTTGTGTATTTAGTGCTTTACTTATTAGGCTATCATAACTGTTTACATACGTGTATTAAGAGAAATGACAGCCGCTAGTCTTGACACCAGGCCCCTTACCAAACAAACCTAGATTCTCCTGTCCTCAGAATTATCTACAACATAGCATGGAACATCGGCAGATTGCAAGGGCCAGCAAAAAATGATTGCGCAAAACCAAGCCGCATGGATCCCTGCGAACATCAGCCCAGGTACATGGTACGAGTCTCGACAGGGACAGCCTAACTTTGGGCCTCCCATGGCTTTCTACTTAGCTCCGCGTCGTCTTGGGCTGGTAGGGAAGGCTCACATCCCGAATCTCCCCGAGCAACTCAAGGACGAGACTTGAGTTTGGCTGGAAGCAACGCGGGCAATGAGCACACTAACACACACACACAAACAAACAAACAAACGAACAAACAAACAAACACAAACAAACAAACAAAACAAACCTGAGCTCTAGTTCAGGTGATGTACCATAAGCCAAACTGAACGTGAAGGAACCCGTACCTTTGTGCTGGTTTGACATGTGTGTTTGAAAGCAGTGATCCCAAGAAGCGAATCCAGCATGACAATGCATGCCTCGCTTTCCAAGGAGCAATCTACAATGCTACAGCCTTGTCACAGTCCGAGCACAGCACGTGCAACTTGTAAGTTAGGCAAACAAAGGCTGCCAAAGCTGACGAGATTGCTGATTACTGGCAATGGTCTCCATAAGCGTTGTTCGAAACTACTATGCCTTTGCAGAACCTGCCACGAAGCTTCTGGGACTGCAAAGGTAGCTTTCACGAGTGGCTTGAGCACAGCAGGCCGCTTCTGCGGCGCTTTTGCTGATTGGATTCTTTTCTAATCGTGTCTTGCAGTCGCGGCCAAGGAAAAGCAGTACGAACTTCGCCATCTTCTGCAGATGGAACGCAAACAAAGCCCTGCGCGAGAGCTTGCGCAATCTTTGGCAACCAGCAAAGAACGTACAATTGGTTCTCAAATAACAACTGCGTCAAGCATACTACATTCCGCTACAGGGGCTTTAGAGCGCTGCACTTGAAATCCGAATGAATGTCGTGCAAAGTCATCGACTCACTGATCAGAACAAGGCACGTGTTGCAGGTACAATAAGTCTCTGCCCGCTTGTCTATTTATACTGGGAACTTGGAAACCCTTCACATGTCTGCATGTGTTTTCCATGGTTTAGCTTTCAAACGACCCCAGCCGGCTACTCTCAAAAGTTTACACAGCCAAACAAACTGCTGGGAAGTGAGGCCGCGGCATACACTGCACGGTCACCAAGCTCCTCCTCGATCCGCAGTAGCTGGTTGTACTTCGCATTCCTCGAAACAAGCCAACCTCCCTGTGGATCTGCAAAGGAAAAAAGGCACCCCTTGTTTATTTGAATGGAAAGGCCCCTCCAACAACAAATGAAAAAGGGCTTATAAAGGGAATCCTGCTGCAAACAAAAGAAAAACAAAGCAACCTACTGGCAGAATGTGGGCTGCTTGTTCATGCCTGATAAATAAAGGATGTGGGGCAAGGTATAGTCTGCGGGCGATATAGGGCTGATTTTGGATTGGATCAAGCTGCGCTTAGGCTTTCGAGTGGGATAGTATTCGTGTCGGCTAGGTTTCGCGTGGAAGGGTGGTCGCCGCTTGATTCGTGGGCTCCGCGCGGGTTGCTTGTGCTTTCGGGTGGTACTAGTTCTGGTTTCGGGATGTAAGTAGGTTGCATCGAGGATCCAGGTTTGACTCAGGATGTGTGTGTGTGTGTGTTCGGGAAAGTGTGGGGCTGATTCAGGATGTATTCTGGATGGGTTCGTTTGTGATTGGTGTCGGGTAATTGCAGGGTTCCTGACGCGAGTCAAATGGCTGAAGGCGGGTTCGAAGTAGAGTAAGTCTTCCTTTAGGCTAGTTTTCGGGTTGGCTTAGGATGGGTTTCCAGTGCCAGGGTTGATTTTGGATTGATTTCGGATGCTTTCAGGGCATGGGCTTAAAACTACGTGCTGGTCCGTGGTTCAGGGTAGGACTACAGAAGACACACGGACCAGGCCGACGGACCCCGACTCGGCAAGCCCTTCCATGGCCTGCCAATCCCAGAAAGCAAAACGCAAAGACAACAAGCCGCAAAAGCAAAACATGCACAGCCAAACACCGAAAACTCGCAAAAGGAGCCCAACAAAACCAACCTGAAGAAAAAAAACAATGCCGTGAAGGCACCGCTCCGATCTGCAGGGAGCCCCGGTCTTGATCTGCCCAGCGCGCAATCCAACGGAGAGGTCCGCAATAAAGACCTAAGAGGCGTGCCTCTCGGAAGCCCTCAGATTCAAATCGTTTCAAGATGTTTCAAGAGCCATGTGGCAGAGAGGACCCTCCCCACGTTGGCCCAACTTTAAAGGAAAGCAACATGTCTGTGATCTGAAGGGAGTGACATTGGTTGTAGTCTTACACATCGCCTGTTTTGGTGGCTTCGAAAGTCAACTTTCAACACAGAACCAAGCAAAGGGGAAGATTGCCTGACTGCCGCCAGGATCGGACGGAGATTCTGCATGGTAGGATCTGGAAGACCAGTGGCCAACAGTACCCAATTCCAAATCACTTGATTGCAGCAAGTAGTAGACACCGCCACTCCTTCACCTATGACACACCTTGGATGAATATGTACAGTGGCAAATGGGATCCGTGCAAATGGACCAAGAGTTGGCTTTTCTGCATGTATGCATGCATGCATGGCCAAGGGCTTCACATATCGAGATCAATGCCGGATATTATGTTTGTTCCAAGAACAAGTCCATCAGTGTTGCGCGCCCACAGCGACAGACTCTCAATCCTCGGGTACAGTAGGGGATTTGAGGACGATGGTTGCTTCACGTGGTCGCTAATGGAAATGGCAACCAATACAACTTCTAACAGAAAAAATATCGATCTTATAAGTCACAAGTTGTTTTCCCCACTTCCCATCAGAGGGAACTTTCTTGGACTGAGCAACCGCGTCTATTGGCGTCAAGCTTTGGCGCTCTGGCGGGTTTCCTTCGCGCTTGAGAAGCAACAAGCACATCAAAACCGAGTACCTTCGGGTGTGAATAGGTCACACCTCCCCTGTACTCTGCGGCACATCACAACCCTGATAACAAAACAAGAGCCAAGGAGCATCCTCAGTTTCGCCTGATCTGTGAGACACCATCACCTTAGATTGCCACCCAGATACTGGCGTAGTGGTCTTTGCCCTTCGTAACAACTCAAACTGTCTGCTATATAGAAGTAAGGAAGTAGTCCATCTTCAAAAGGTTTAACGGTTTAAGGTGGAGCTGAACAGTAATCAGGCATACATACACCCAGGGTATGACCTGAGGGAGTTCAAAGACATCCACCCAAATAGTTCCAATGAGATGCTCCCACCCAACACCCATCCACTCTGCCTTCGGGATCTTGGGATTTTGCATTTCAGAGGCCCAGATTCGCAAGGGCCGAACTGATTTGTGGACGGTCCTCGCCTCTTGACGTTCCACCTGTGGCCCTGCTCGTCCCCTTCATTCCCATCTGAACATGTCAAGTCGAAAGGAACTCAAACAGCCCAACCCAAAGAAACGTCAAGCAAAACCAAACCCTAAAAGAATCAAACAAAACTCTCAGAAGACAAGCCCCATTGAGTCCTCCGCAACATGCGTATGTCGTGATTTTCAGTGCAATACAGTCCCAACTGATGCATTGACAAGGTTTGGAAGAGGCTGCAAAAGGACCATGGCCGCCGACCTTAGTCCCAACTCACACTATTCAATTTGAACACAAAGAGGGACTGCGCAATCAACTCCAGAAAGTTGCACGTGGCTGCTTCTGCCCAGAACACATGCTGGCCATGCCATGCCGATTTCGAGTACTCAAATAAATTTGCAGGAACGAACAAAGCTGTGCCGAGCATTCCCAAGTGCTGGCCATTCAAGATGTTGAGTGAAACATTCCCCCTCCAACCCAGCCCCCTTGGAACCCTCCCCCTTCCGATCTTCTTCTCGACGCCTGCCTAAAACAAATTAGCATGGTTCAAGCTGGTTTCAGCCACGCCGGTGAACACTTATGGACAAATAAAGGTGCTACCAAAACAACATGACGCTGCAAGCACACATACCTCAGTCTTGAAAGTTTCTGCGGTTCAGTGTTGTTAGTTGATCGCACGCTTTGTGAACAATCTTTGTTACAAATATCAAGCCCAAAACATGCGGCGGTGAACTGATCTGTCTGCTCAAGGTCTCCGTCTTTCTCAGTGTAGCGGGTGCCGCAATTGTGCGCTGAGCCCTTTGAAGATGGCCTTTCAACCGTTGTGCGATAGCCATAGTCAACATTCATTGAATAACCCATATAGATTCAAAAGCAAACAGTGCGAGTGCCCATGTCATCATGGCATCCCCTTTACAACAGTAGACTATGGTGAACATTGAGCGGTGTGCCCGAGTTCTTTCGGCCGAGCCTCGCCCCATCCTCTGTCTTGGCACATCTTGCAGGCCTCAATCGCCTCTGACACGGAGCCGATTTGATTCACCTAGCGCCCGGAGAGTTGGAACCCTGCGGCGCTTCTCGGTCTCCTTTCGGTCTCTCAGTTGCCAAGTGTCGGCTGCGCATCTCTCTCTCTCTCTCTCTCTTATCACCATGGCTGAGGTCTTTGATGGTCAGGCACAATCGCACAAAAGATCACATCCATATCATGTTGAGACAAATCTGCTGGCCTACATCGTCATGATTCAATGATTCGTTTTAGAGGAACCGTAATTGTAATATTTGACTCTCAATCAGTTGTAAGGGCTAGTGACCAGCTAGCGCGCAGTGACAAAGACAACGTGTATGGATCTCATCAGTCGCCCTGGGATCTCAGATCCTTGGTGCTATGTGCCCGAAAGCCAACCCGGGTCTAAGGAGTCTAGCCACCTGCATGCTCAACACCTTGTGCCCTAGCGTATATGTCTATGTCTCTGTCTATATATGAGGCCGGTCATATTCCATGTGCATATATATATATATATCTATATATATATATATATATGTATTTATAGTTTATATACAGTATATTACTTGAACAAATGAATCCATAGTTTTTGACTTGCCGTCCCTTCTACATGGGTCCCGACACATAGAAAAGTGTAGGCCGGATGACGCCATCGTGGTTCCTCCCTTAGGTGATGGTATGGGCTAATCTGCTGCATCAGGTATTCTCGCAACTGTGTCACCTAACTAACATGCGGCTACACGCAACCAAATCAGACCCGCCTTCAGCAGCAATGCATTGCATGCCTCACAGACTTGCCAGGATTCACAAAAAACATCTTACCCGAGACAAAACCATTGCCTGGCATCATGCTTTGTTGTTGAAAATGGAACTGCACTGTTCTGCAGCATGTTGCTGCACGGCTCCCTCATATGCCTCGGCCTGTTGGGGGAAACCGGCCAGTGCGAACTACTCTTCCCAAAAAGATCATGGAGGAACTTGCCAAGTGTAGTCACTGCTGGTAGGAAGGCCCTCCACCACACCTTGATCGTAGCATCTGCATCCGGCATTGACTCAGTGTGAGAAAGCCCTGTAATGTTTTCGGGCAACGTCATACAACCTCATAGTACCACATGTCTCAAGTCCTGGCAGGCACATAACTGACACATAACAAAACAAGCTTCACACCGGTTCCTGCAACATCTGTTGTGTTGTGAGACCACCACAGAACTGCGAGCAAACATTCTAAGATCGGTCAGGGGCATGAGCAATGGGCAAACTTGCGTTGGATGCTTGTCCACAAGCTTCAATGATTCAAATGCTGATTGTTACATGGGGGCATCCAATACTACTTTGCCTGAAAACGCTCCGATCGCCCCCACACGCAATTTACGGACGGCGCCCACACGAATACAAGCCAAACATGAGGAAAGGGAGGGACTCGCGACGAGTCACATCGCCATCCTCCACGGCCTTTCCGATGCGCTTGGGGTTGGTGACCAGCAAGTCATCCCCCACCACTTGGATCTGGCGTCTAATGGGCACGGCCGGAAGTCAGGCTGAGCCCCGTAACGGGGTCAATGAGCGTCTGCTTTTCCTTTTTGGCCCAACAATATTCTCCCACAATCTTCTCTGGTTTTCAATTTCATGGCCAGAGACTCCAAAATGAAATGTGTAATATACGCATGTATACAGGACTAAATGAACAACCTCAATATACAGACCTTATATTTCCCTTTGTCTATATGAATTTCAATTCAGGGTCCTGATGCCTTCCTTTGGACGTGGGGTCAGCACATGGAAACGGGCTGAACCAGCTTGCGGCCCCAAGTTGCGGGTCTGCACTCATGTGTTTGTCTGGTTTCAAGTGCTGGAGAAAAGCAACTCTGACAAGCAATCAGACAAATGCATCACCGAAACGAGGTGCCAGGCCCCGCAAATAGGTCTGGCCTTCTCACCCATCGCCGCTGTGAACGGCCTATATCCATCCCAGTCATCTTGGTCGAAGGGATCCTCGATAGAAACCATGGGGTACCTCAGTCTGAGCATTCACCGCCCAATTCAGGCAGCCGTGTAACAACATAATTCTAGCAGACAAGGGCTCTACGGTGCAACTGCTGTGTCCAACCACTTAGGTTTAAAACCTGCTCACTCGACTTCTTGCCAAAAGTTCAAAAAGGCCAGGTTTGCACTGTGAGAGCAGTGCTGAATGTCAATGCAGCACTACACGTGCGATGGCAGTTGTCAAAGTGTACCCGGAGGTTCATACAGCATAGCACCTGCTTACCCTCACCTCCGACATCCTTTATACAAGACAAGCCCGCATTCAGTCAGGAGACCCCGTGTACGAATGGAACCCCATGAAACCCAAGACCCGGAGGATTCCAACGAGCTCCACCCAAACCAAGGGCACTTGTCAGTCCAGCCCTTGAAGTACTCGGCCAGCTCGGTGGTCGACATGAGTTTTTGCCTAACACAGGAGTGAGCGGACATATGCAAATTGCAGCCCAAACTCATCTCTCCCTTCGTTCAAGTAAATGAGATTGCTATACGCCAAATAAGAAGCCACATAAAATCCATCCTTCACCTGCTCGGGCTCCTTGTTGGGTGCATGGCCTATAGTGGTGCTTTCGTGGGACATGCTCAATCTCAAGCCGTTTTGACTTGCAAAGTCCAGCCCAAACCGAAGGGAACTGAGATGGAAGGTGCCAACCGCTTGGCGGAGCGATTTGAAGCATGGAAAGACTTGAGGCTGCCACCCCGTGAATTTGTTGGGCTTCCCCCCACCCATCCACCCATCCAGTGGAGCCATGTCCTGAGCACCAGGCCCCTTCTTGTTGGGGTCCTTCCAGTACAGGTCGTACTTCTTCTCTGTCGCCTGTGAGTCTGGGCTCTCTCGCAGATCCCTTTGTTGGTGTGCCAACTGGTCATGGTTCCCACAGGGAGCCGCATATCAGGATCTGTCTGTTCCACGAAATGAACATACGAAGAGACACCACTCCGCTCTTGCAACCTGGGCACATTGTAGAACTCTGACGCCGCCACGTCGGTGCCAAGCTTCACCTTCGCAGCCTCGTGGTTAGCAACTCCAAAGGGCTTCCTTGCGGCTTGCTTCCGAAAACAGAATGCACTTGCAACGAAGATGGCCGAAGCTTGACGCAGCCAGACCCGCTCCGCTAGCCTATCAGTCAACAGTGGCGATGGCATGCCCATCTATTGCTCCTAAAGGTAAGAACACACCAGTTGTGTGGCCAAGCATCAACTCTCAGCACCCCCTGCCAGGCAAACCAGCACTCACATGCCGCCTTCCAGCCATTTGCAAACAGTCCCACCCCTTCCCTGCCAAAGCCCAGCAAGCTGGCAGGATATCTTGAACAAGAAGTTAAAATTCAAAAACTCCAAAAGGGTCGTGGGACGTCTATCAGCCGGAAGCATGGTAGTGTTCTGAAAAAGCCAGTAAAAATGCGGGTGTATTCGCCGTTTTGTACACCCTCCAGGCTCTCGGTCGTGGCAAGCGGCATGGCCGGACTTCTCAATGGCGGTCATGAGCACCTCGTGCGAGCGATTCATGCTGAGAACTGGGGGAGGGGCGTTCAAAATTAGGGCCCATTTTAGGATACCCTTCAAAGGGCGGCAAGGTGCCACTGGGGGTGAAAAAGGGCCCATGTTTTGACAACTCCCCAAGTGAACGCAGAATTCAAAGCAAACCTGCCCAGCACAAAGGTGTTCTTTCCTGTCGCGCCCAGAAGCGTGACAGGTGCAAGCAATCCCTCGTTGACCAGTCATAAGCACAAACGCCTCGTCTGTTCCAAGTGCGTAAGGAGTGTATCTCCAGAGCCTGTCTGACCCAGGGCCAATCCGAGGCTTCCCCCAGAATGGTTTGCCCGCGCATCGCATATGTTCAAATCCAAGTCCAACAAGAAGGCAGAGTTCTATGTAGTGCTGCTTCAAGAACTAGACCCAGCCCCCTGTACATGCTATCACCCAAACTCCGTACCTTTGGATTGTACTTTTGGGGGGCCAGGTTGAAACGTGTTTTTTTCTGGATTTGATTCATAAGCTTGTTTTGTTTTGAAATAATATAACAGAAAAAACTTAAGAAACAAAATAATAACTAATTAAAAAAAAAAAAAAAAAAAAAAAAACATACATTTGATGAAACATGTTTACTTGTTAGTTAAAATTAAAATTATGGTGCTCACTCAGTTAAATGAAATGAACATGGAGGGGAGTGTCAAAAAGGCATTTGACATAGCACAATAAGTATTTCTGAAACAGCCCCATTGTGACGAAATAGAACCTGCTTAGCTTTTGTCATATGGTCCTGCGAGACCCTGAACTCAAGAACATGGGGAGACACAGTCAAAACGCACGAGCTCAATGACGCAAAGGCTGTGTTTGTCTCGCCTGCGACATATTTGTTGCATCAAGTTGTCCGCAACGTTCGCAGGGCCACCTCACTTCCAACGGACCCTTCTGTCTTGTCCAGTAACTCATGGCGTTTTGTGGCGGTGCGCAGGAAGAACTCGGGGGAATGAGGACTAGGGAGTGCTGTTCAGCGGAAGCCTCTCGCGGACTTAAAGTCATCCTCTAATCAAAACCACCAGGACAAAAGGAGAGAGCTATTCTATGAAAAGCGCTGAAGATGTCAGCCCTGAATTCGTCCGTCAAGTATTTTGAGTGTTGCACAGGTGGGCAGAGCAACAGTAGTGGAGGCATGGGTTTAGATGGGCCCACTTTCCCGCCACAAAAGCGCCTTGCCCAGGGCACGTCTGCGGCCAATTTCACGAGCCAGAGCTCCCGGCCTGGAGGGCTTCATCGCTTTCAGTGACGTTGGGGGCGAAGCCGCCTTCGTCCCCCACGTTGGTGGCGTCTTGGCCATACTTCTCCTGGAAATAGTGCGGCTGGCACGCCAACAGACGATCGGAAATGACAAAACACCGCCCACGGCAATATGATCTAGAGGATTATGAGGGCCAACACTTCTCGTGCTCGCCTGGCAACATTGAGCAAATTTGTGCCACTTGTGAGTCTCCCAGGGCAGGGCTGGAGCAAAAGCATATCCCCCACACCTTTAAATCCGGAGGCAAGGCATGAATCTGAAGGAGCCAAAAGAGAAACCTACAAGCAACCAGCACGAATCGGCAGCTCCCGAACAATCAGAAACAGCTGAGGAAGTCGAGCGTGTCGGTGGCAGGCGTGCTCTCGATTTTGAAACGTGTGTCTTGATCTGGAGATCTCAACAAGCCCGCAGGCTTTCGGGGCTTGGATCTTGGGCTCCAAATCTGAGAGCAAACAAACCTGAATTTTTAGTTTTTTTCGGCCTCGGCCCCACATCAACGCATTCAGCAACCAGTGAAACCAAATCTCGTCACAGTGAATGCATCGAATGCGTGCACGTGCACTCAGTTGGAGTTGCCACCGCAATCCCCTGGCCCAACTTCCAGTCCCTTTTCGGCAAACGCATGCCTTTCTGGAGCAACTGCGTCCTGTATGACCTTCTTCAGGTGGTGGTACACCTGCGACCGCATGAGCAACTTCTGCATGTCAAGTTGGTCTGAGGCCTCTTTGCAAGAAGCCAACAGGTTTGCATCATATCCGCGACTTACGGTGATGTGCTCAAGGAATAGTCTTCTCATACAAGCCTTCGGACAAAATCATGTCAATGTGGAAGCTCATGTGACAAGTCCTTAGCAAAAGACCAATTCTTGGTCCGCAAGCATCACGTCGGCATGTCAAAACCAGGGATCCCTTCAAATGGGATTTCAGGGTGGTTTTTTTTGAAATGAACTTACCAAGGTGCCTTAGCTTTCAAGACAGCGATGAAACCTCGAGGGATCCGTCACAGGGTGAGCAGCACCTCGAACAAGCACATCTGGGGTGTGTCCAAGCCGAGCAAGTGACTAGGCAGAGAAAAGCAACGCTGCATTCCCTATTGCCAGTAGACCAGCTATATATATCCAACCACACCCTGGCAATTGTGGCAACTTACAGACTCGTCCTTCAGATTCAAGCATGGGCATCCGACCATCGGTTGCGGGAGGTCGCGCCTCCGCGCCCACTTGCAGCGCTTCTCTGAAGCTGGCAGCACCCACCGGCAGGATCATGAACTCCTCGGCTCACACGCATGGTGCAACTCCTTTGAATCGGAACCCTTTGGCCCTTTGGTCCAAACAAGTCTAAATGTGGGCATGAATTTGAGTTAGGGACCCTTTGGTGGACATCATTTAGATGGGGATCTATGTCCACCAAACACGTTTGAAGCCGTTCTACTGCTGGACTTGAGAGGAGGTTCGGGTGCATCCCAACCACATGTGAAGAGGTCATCCGATGGGACTTTTTCTAAATTACTGCGTGGGTGCAAGGCACCAACAAACTCCTTTCGCAAGGGCCTACCCAGGGCTTCCGCGGCTGCGGGGTAGCTTACATTATAACATCGACATGGCAAACGCCTACGCAGCGCGTACGCGGATTGGAGAATCATGAAACTTAGTTTTCGTGTGTTTTCGCTTACGCGAACACAGCCAAATCACAAAAGGAGAGCTCTTCAAACGCTTGTTTTCGCTTGCGCGAACCTTTCGCAACTGGGCAAATGACAAGGAAAAGACACATTAAACCCAGCATAAAACCTGTGTACCCTTATGCCCTAGTATCGGCTAGTCGGTTAGTATCGTGTTCTTTTCTCAGCATCGGTTTACAATGTTCTGGGAGCTACGAGCTGTTCAGTGCACTGTAAGTCGTTGACGCGGCCATGTAACACGGAAAAGCAGGCAGCAAGCAGCGGCGCTCGACTTGTTTCGCGTGTTTCAAAAAGAAGCAGGTTCATTCATCAGGTAGAGGAATTCGGGGAGTTGGTGTGAAGATAGCAAACCAAAGACAGGGCGCTCTTGGTATCGAGTGAGTATCGGTTTGAGTATCGGTCCAAAGCCTGCAAGTTCCCCTCAAAACAAGTTAAGTGACAGCCCCTTACATACCAGAAAGGTGGGGTTTCATTTCGACCCACATGGTTTGAATCAATACTTCCTCACGAATACTACTTTCAATTGCCGGGATTTAGAACGCTGCTCACGTGGCCCCGTGGAAATCATGCTTCGCCATTCCTTGGCAATCTCCCAAGAGGTCATTCTGCAATCAACGGTCGCGTGATTTTCAGGGAGGTTACCACAATGCGTCAAGGCTGTCGATGTCATAGCTTGGATGTGTGTATGTGTTTGTGTGTGCTTCAAATGATGCATCATTCGAACCATGCTATCCAAATGGACGCTCCCGTGTGGCTTTGCATTCAAGAAAGCGCTCCTGATGTTGAGACACAAGGCAGAGCCAGTGGGGCGGAAGAGTCAGCACAGTGCACGGTGCTTGAACTGCTAGAAGCCCTGAATTGGCAGCATGGAAGCCCCAATACATTTAGGTGCCGAGCATTCTACGCTATGTCTTCTTTATGCCATGGTAGGGTATGGGAAAGTTCCTTCTGACAGGATGTATGCCATTGTAGCGCCGGCCAGATTCCGAAAGCAATACGTAGGCCACAAACGCCTACACGTCGGCATTTCTCAGTAGCCGAATCTGAACAGTAGCAGAAACACACCAGCAGTCACAACAGCATGTATCAAACTTCAAGACTCCCCTGTTCGATGGCTTACTTGGAAGCCTGAAGAAGGCCCAAGGGAGGAGGCTGATTTGGGCCCAGCCTCACATCCAAAATGCAAGCAAACGTGCAAAAAATCATCCCGCATCGAAATTCTGGACCCCTTTTTGGACCTGCAGTGTGAAACGTCACGAGGACCCCCAGCTTTAACACCCCCACTGGTGTCCTGCACAGGAAGGCCGTTGCCAGCATGGCTGCCTCCATTGATAACCTCACAGTGAAGCAAACGAGCAAACGTATGGGGCTGTCTCGAAACCGGTAGGACTCGAAAAGAACAAGCAACATACCCATGCCTCTTCTGTCAAAACATATGCTGGCTGCAGGTGTCTTGCGCCTCTTAGTTGCGTTGACCAGCCTCCACCGCGTCACTTGCCCAAAGAACCTGATTGAATTGCTCACCGTCCAGGACGGTGACCAAATATGGCCCAAACATGGAACAAAAAACACGGGCATGTAGGCCCAAAGCTGGCCAACCTCCGGAACCGAACCTGCCATGGCCGGCAAAAACAGGTAGCCACTTGGCAAACCTGCAGAGCCTAGGAGAAAATGCTCAAGTTCAGATTGGTGTTTGTAACCAGCCCTGCTCGTTGTTCTGTTCAGCCGTCCCTTGTCATGGCTTTGAGCAAAGCTGGCACAAGGTCTCTAGCTAGCGTTGAACACAGAACGGCAGTTCTGGGATTGTCTCAGACTGTCAAGCACCTGAGGTCTGGTAAAGGGCTGAATCGTGGTCTTTAGTTCTTGTGCATGCTGGCGCTCTTTGTTGTTGCAGTGGCTGTCTGGACTAAACAGCATGCTGCATTGACCAATGACGGGATTTGTTTATTGCTTGCCGGTGCGTCTGTCCTTTTTAGGGTACCCTTTTTGGGCTGGCTTTGAAGGGAAACCGCCATGGGGAACCACCATTTGATTCCCCCCTTTTGCAAACAAACTCATGCCATCGGCTTTCCAGCCCGAAAAATATGTATCCCACAAACTACTGTTGGGGCTCAAAGCGGGCCCTGACATGAGAGGGCTCCAAAAAGCGAGCTCAAATAAGAAAAGGATCCCTGCACTCAGCACTTTCATTGACCATCGCCTCATATGGTGGATGGTAAAATAATTCCGGGTCTTTGGAAAAAAACATCTCAAACACATCCATCTGCTATCATTTCCTTTAGAGTCACTTTGGAGGCAATCAGACCCAGTTTCCAGATAGGTCCCCGGTTTGCCAAGGCGCATTGAAGGCAGGCACCGGGAGCACGAACTTGTCCGTGGGCTTGCCCGCAAGCTCCGCCACTCGCTGGTAGAGCCTAACACACATATTCCTACGATGTCTGCTTTGCACTTATGATGCAAGTCCCAGCAACACACCTGATGGTGTGTTGCTTCAACGCATTTACCGCCTTGTACCCACCAAATGGAAACTTGTCTCATCTGTCTCCCAGCTCATCTCGCAGCTGAGGTCAGCGCGTCTGATTTTTGCACGCAGCAGCAGCTCGGCAAATCGCCATGCTCACCTGTTGGTGATGGCCGTGCGAGTGAACAGGATCTTTCCATATGGATCAAGCAATGTTATCAAAGTTCGCCTTTGAATTCCTCTTCTAGCGAAGGCAATCTTGAAGTCTGATCGCAATCCAACCCTGCAACGGCTCAAAGATAAAAACACCGCAACATTTCAACATGTCAGTTGATGCTTTCTATGAACTGCACCATTACCATTAACTAAAAACGACAAGATAACCTGGGCGGGCTGTAGATCAAAGGATGTTCACTATAGGCAATACGCAAATCTCCCCCCCCTTTGCCGTGAATGGCTGGTTGACTTCCTTGGTGTCCTTCCAACCCAAAGGCCACGAGGACAAGCGACATTTCCTATGCACGTGGCCGAGGCCCGAGGGCCAAGGCTCTTGCACGGTGCTTGCGTTGGGGGAGGAGAATTGGGGTGGAGAAAGCGGCGATATGTCCCTGTATCCATTGACACACATGGTGGAAATTGAAAGGACCAACCAACTGGGAATATTTAGAGAAAACAGGAGGACCACTCAAATTGGCTGGTTTCATGTTGGTACAATTTAAAAAGCCACGTCAAAGCCCTACCAAACTCACCTCCAAACTCACCCCGCCCCCCTCCCAAGAGATTGGCCAGTCAAGCAGCTGCGAGGATTGCGTTGGCACCTGTCCGAAGGCCGAAGCAGCGTCAAAAAGCACCAGGCTGGGGCCAGGAATTGCTTCAAATGCTTCCGCCAACCAAAAAATGTGGCTTACGAAATCCTGCCCTTGCTTCCCTGTTGAGTTCCATGCAGGCTTGTGATTAATTGCAACTTCAAGGATCACAACACCTCCGGGGGCCTGAGTCGGAATCCTGCAATGCGGGATCGCATCCCGCAACAGCGCGATGCTCAGCTATTCCCTCTTCTGGCAGAATCCGTTGCGCGCTGAATAAATCGTCAAAATCAGCCTGCTGGCTGCAGGCTTGACTCCGCCGGCGAAGTTACATGTCGCGTTCGTGTAAATTGATGCGGCCTTGCCATTGACATGGCCATCTCCATAACGGTGCTTGCGCAGCATCCCTTCGTACAATCATCCTAAGCGAACCAAACATGCGGAAAACAAACAATAAACTGCTGTGCGTCAAAATGGACTGACCCTCAAATCGTAAATCAAAACATGGCCAAAGCAAAGCCTGTGGTCGCCATGGGAACTCCAAGTCTCACGACAGGTGTCCAAACCATGTTCCATGGGTCCAAAAAGCAAGAAGGTGAAACACCTGGACCCCCTTCTTTGAGGCAATTTGACCAGCTCCGGCCTAGCTTGGCCTTGCTCCAGCCCCATTCGTTCTGCGAGCCATCCAACTCCTGCGAGCAAGTGCGCCAAGCCAAGCATGTTCCGTATGGTGCTGCTGAGGTCGGGACGTTGGATCAGTTTGGTTTGTACTCTTCCCCTGACTGGCAGTGGATATTGATATCTTAGGCAAACATCACTCGAACGGCATCCAAGGCGTGATTGCTAGTGCATGACGACAATGTCCTGAGTTGTATGCGATGGAAAGTCATTATTCCCCTCCCCAATGTGAGGCACAATATACTTTCATGATTTTGAAGGGAGGGTCACATTTCGTCATAAAGCCGTGCATGTGCTTTGATTGGACTCCCATACAGGGCATGGTCCCTCTTGTATTTGTCAAAGCCATTCTGAATAGTTCCCAGCTGACAACTATTTCATTTGCGGCTCCATGACAATTCCTGGTGTGGGAAACAGTCATGGCCGCATTCATGAGCATCCAACTAGCCGGCCCAATCAGCGTTACAACGTTAGCCTCACCTTCAACTCGTCCCGCGTCCTTCCGCCCGAATTCCCCCGAGGTGCCTCGTACATCATCTTGTCCAGCTCTGCCTGCGGCCAGCGCAGGCTGCAGTCCACCAAGGATCACGATTCAAACCTCTTCCCAGATGTTGCGCGGCCCTGGTAGAAAACGGGAACCCTATTTGGGGTTGACCGCTTTTAGTGGATTAGCCACCAAGAAAAACAGCAAAAGGGGCGGACTCTCTAATTGCAGACTCGAACAACATTGCAACATGGAAGCTTACAGGAAGGTTTTGGAGCACCACCATCCAATGGAAAGATGCCTTGTCTGTCCTCTGCAATGCTTTTGTGTTGGGAAACCGGTACCAGCCGGAGCAGAATCAAAGTCGATACTCTCCTTCAAATTAACATGGAACCTGGAAAACCGGCAGGTTTTAGAGGAATATCCTTTTGGAAACCCCTTCTTGATTCCATATTAATTTGAAGGGGACGCTTTCAGAGCGAGGAGCAGCATATGATTCCTCCTTTGAGGCCGTCGCTGTTGTGTGTGTGTGTGTGTGTGCTCAGCCATCCTGATTGTTTGCTTGACACCCGAAAACATCTCCAGAAAACATAGCACCGAACATGTGAACAAGTTGCAGCTGCTCGCATACTTTGTCCTGTTGGAGGGATTCTTGGCAGATGTCTCAAGTCTTGGCCAACATGGTAACATTGACTCAGACTCTCAGAACTTGGTGAGAGTTTCACAAAAAAAACTGGCCCAGAGTACTCAATCATGGAAAATGTGCGAACGCTTGGTCCAATTTCTTTGATCCTCGTCAGATTTCCGAACGCTTGGTACATATTGCCAATGCTGCCAATATTTGGTCAAAGCAGCATGCGGACTCCTTATTCGGCTTGCTTGGTCACATCGTTTGATGAATGGGGTTCAGGTTTCGTGGGCTAGTGCTTGGCAGATTTCACAGAGCCTCATCCCCTCCCCGGAATAAGTATCCCAGAATACAACATGCCGCCGCAACCATCAAACATGTCTCCCCCAAACCCTGAACACTCCCCCGCCCAAAAACTCCTGGCCCTCAAAAATATGAGAAATCAAGAATGCTTGATTTCTAGTCCTTACTCGGACACTGCCGTGTTAAACAATCTCCGAGGATCGAAGAGAAACCGTGACGGGCAGGCAAAAACACTCATTAGTTGGAGGGGTACTTGCTGTCAAAGCGAGGGGGCAAGTCACCATGCCATCACGTGCTCAGATACATTCCAGATCTTGTAATGCCTTATTAACAAATGTGCGCCTGGACTTAAACTTCCACATCGCGGATAGCATGAGTTAACTCTTAGAATGTGTACTTCATACACTAAAAAAACATCAACCACGAAAACAAAAAAAAACATGTCGACCTGTCTATTCCGTTTTTGTTGTTCCTTGATACCAACTCATGAGACTCACGAAGAGGGATCTCTCAACTTCAAGCCATGGCCTGCTCAAGCACGCTCTTCCCAAAGAGCTTGGGCGCAATAATCTCATTGACATTCTTCACGGCGGTCAGCACCTTGCATCTGAAATCGGAATATCGGGTATATCTGGTATAGGTAAGACTTTCATTTGAGGACTCCTGGCGGAAATCATCTAGATGGGGATGTATGTCAGCCAACCCTTTCACAGGGCAACCAGTCAAACACATCATTGCCAAACAACAAACTATGCATGGAAGCCACATCCGCTCCATCAAAAATAACTGCTGACAAACACTGATACACAAATTTTTGAGGGCAGCAAACAACCACAACAACATCTGAGATCTAGTGCGACATGCCGACCGCTTCCCTGCCTGTTCTGATCTGTGCAAAATCTTCAGTCTCTTCGAGTGCAGAAGGATTCTACAGCATGCACAGTGTTCCACACACACACACAGGCATGGTGTTTTGTGAGAGCCACACAGACGATACCATCTTTGTGGCGACAAGCCCGCCTTTGCTAGCCTGTCTGCAGAGGTTCGCAGAAACCAGCAAGTTAATTCGCTTGTTCCCTTTACCGGCATTTCCCCAATGTGCAGTGATTCACCCATCCATTGAAGCAGTACGCCAACACGTCGATTGGATAGCAAAATTGCCAGTCAAGCATGCGTCACACAGCCAGTGGCAAAAATCCTGAACGCCAACAACAACCAGAGTGCCCCAGGCTAGGCAAGGGGTGCATCAGTTGCGTTCGTTCAGCCCACCTTCGTCACCTGTCTGCAGCCGTAGAACATCGGTTGCCCTTTCCAGGTCACCGCCCTCTGTTTTCTAAGGCAGCCACGCCCTTGCCCAAGTACCTCGGAGGTTGAGCTGGATTGGCTCCAGGCTGTCTCATGCAAACACGTGTAGCCTATCGTTGTCGGTTGTCACATTTTCACAGCGGCTTTGCAAACCCATAATTGTGTTTGTTCATGCGTAAATCATCTTGACTCCGCCTGGCAGATATGCCACAGCAGGGAAGCCTCCTAACATGTGTTTCAGGCTTGCTGCTAGTGACACGCACATGGGGACTTTGGCAATGGCAGGCAACCAGAATGCATTATTCGCACATGTCGCCTCAAATGGCGCTGGGTCTAACACTTGTGTTTCTGAGGTGCAGGGCGACAGGATGATCACAAACAAAATACATGGTAATCGAAAGGCTGCTCAGCAACAACAGCGAGGTGTGCGCTTGACTGTTCACCAGTGGTGTTTGCTTGCGATAGCACAACTTGCAAAACCATACAGTGCACTGATTACGCCATGTTATACTAGATGCAAACCCGAACAAGGGAAACTGTAAAGCAACATAGCAACACGCCTATCAACAGGGGGTGCTCCCCTAAGGGTGATGAACCCCCACTCAAAGGGGGCAGGGTTATTCGTCCAGGGTGCCCATCAAAGAGCTTGCAGTTCCTGCGGGTTTGATTGTGTTGTGTTTCGGTCTTGTTCTAATGTTGACCTCACATTCATCCAAATTCCAGCGAAGTTTTTAAGTACAGCCCCTCTTACACACTTGGCGGGTTGGGGGGAGCAGGGGGTTCTGAATATGAGGTGGACACTAAGCGCAGCGCTCACTATGCTTTCGCCTGTTGGAAGGTATTGCACCATAGCTGGTGGAGTTTCCAAGCAATAGTCAGCATATCAGGTGAAACCAGATGTTTGCTTGTCATCGCTTGCAACCAAGCCATAAAGCAAACACAAGAACCGCACAATGGTGTTCAGACTTATCACATGCTTACGCTGAGCTGCCCAGGCAGCAGCACCAGCACCAGCATTCGTCCAATCAGAAGCATGCAGCCGCGTGCAATGCCAACCATAGCAGCACACCTGTTTCCTGTTTGGCGGACTTTGAGCATACCAGCGCGCGCCGCGTGAAACTCATTGAGGATAGCAACATACATCAAAAACAAACTGGCACCACAAACATCCAACCAGGGTTCCCGGGAAGCACCAAGGACAAGTGCCACAACTGCAGTGACGCGAGCGCTCGACTCCGTTCGTCCCGAACGACCGCGCCTCGCGCCATCCTTGTCCCTCAGCTCCAAGGCCTCGTAGACGCCGGTGGAGGCGCCTTCCAATGGTCGGCGGCCAAAGGGCAGTGCCAAAGCTCATGCTTGAAGAGGCATGCGGGACCCACCGAATAACAAAAGACACATCATCCTCCTTGCCCACTCACAAGAAACAGTCCTGGCCACACTGTTTTCAGTTCCAAGATGACCTGCTCAGTTAGCCCAAGCAAGTAGCCTGAAACCATCCCAATTCAACTAGCATGATTCATGAATGCTGTTGCTGCTGTATCCTGCCCCAGTAGCCGCTGCGAACACTCCAAAAAAGCCTTCTTCGGTTGCTAAAGCATGAGATCAAGAAAGCATCAAAATACTAAATGACAAATGAAAGACATTTTAGGCACCACTGGGCAAGCACTTGTCCCATCCGCTCTGGCTGTAGAAACAGCACTGCAGAAACCAAACAAATATCAAATAAGGGAAAAGCAGAAGGCGTCGAAACAAGAGCGCGGTTAGCCAACTTCGCAAAATCCAGCATGTGCCGTCAAACATAACCCAAGGCGACTCGATACTTCAATGGCCGGGCTCACAGAAACACACACACACACAAGGGAAGCACCCCATGCATACATGTGCAGGTAGAAATGCTTGTGACAGAGGCACACTAAGCCACGCGAGCACCGTGCTCAAGCGCAAACAGCTCGCCGTTTCCAGGTGCGCATGCTGGGCACTGGTCATTGCAATCTGTGCTGGCGTATCACAAATTTAGCCCACACACCAGTATTCCTAGTTGCTGTGCTGGAAAGCTTGTGCTTGTGCGTGCCAATGTGTTCCGATAAAGTAGGCCTGAATTCACAAAGGAAAAGGCAAAACCAATGTTCGAAAAAGGCCTCTGTATTGTTCATTAATGCTCCTTTGCAACTAGGGGAATACAACATTGCTCTCAGGGCTGGAATCCTGCAGCCAACAAACCTTGCTCTTCATTGCTTGCGGAGAGGCTGATAGTACATTGGTTGATTGGGGGCCAGATAACATCAGCCCAATGCCATTGGTGCATCTGCTCGTGCATTTTTTGTTTTTTAGGCGAGTCACTTCTCCAAGACAACGGCTTGCCAAAACTCTCAAACTTGATCGAGAGCAACATTGGCCAAGTGAACCGTAAATTCCTCGAGTATTTCTCTCAGCCACTATCAAGATTCACCACCACCACCACCCCCAAAGAAATTGGTTGGAAAGCCGACGGGCCATGTGATAATTTCTGAGAATGTGCTCTGTCGTCCTCAATCTTGACAGTTGCTCAACTAATCGCGTGAGCTCATGAGTCGATTGATGTCTGAACCAGTGGCATCCAAACTAACCCGGTTTTCCTTGTATCGTGATTTCCTACGACCGACAGTGCCACCTTGGCTCAAAACGAGCCGAGCCAAAAAAGCAACAAATCCAGCACGGTGTACCCTTTCTTGAATTGCAGCCAACCCACTGAAGTTCATTTTCTGACGGCGCGCCTGACGGGACCGCAGCGCGGAAGAGACCCTTGTCTGTTGCAAGGTCTACCTGCAAAGCGACGATTCGAGACAAGCGAAGGTGCAAAGGACCCCTCTAAGTGATTGCTGCAATGCATAGCTTTCTTGCCCGCTCCTTTAATTTAATACCGAATGAAAGGATGATGCCTCACTGAGCCACATCTAAAATCCACATGTCGCGACTAGCATCGGTCAGGTCATGATCCAAGCCACAAAATGAGAAGAGCACAGCCCGTGGCATACTCAGGCGACTTTGCTGAGATTGTCCAGCGCAGCATCATTGTTTACCGAACCTGCTACATTAACCATATTCCATGTTGACACCTAACGTTTTACCAATACCATCTTAGCAAATAATGCCCTTTTCAAGTTCACTATCGACAACGTGAAATATAGAATGGGAGGCCATCACGTGCCGAAGAATGAGCAGTGGAAGGCCTCGGGAACCCTCTTGCCACCAGAAAGACCATCTTCAAGTTTGAAGTATCTCCGCAAAGCATGTTAAACACAACTGAGCAAGGGACCGCCAAGTATAAACCTAGCTGTTCGTCCAACAAGCTGGTATCTGCATAAACGAGACCTACCTTGGTTACTTATGGAAAGGTTAAAACCAGTGGCCAAATAGTGGATTTGACACAGTGCCACCTTCCGTCAGTGGAGTCTACAAAAATGAGGAAGCCAATGTATGCAACATTGCACTAGGAGAAGTATTTCATATCTGTCTGGAGTCGAACCGACAAATGAATGACCTCATTGTTTTAGTTCCAATAGCCTCATTTGACCACACCTAGCATAGCATGATATCCCCCTACCTCAGGGGGGAGGTGGGGTGGGCGCAATTCCCTTTATCTAGTTCCAGGGTCACCCCCCTCCCCCAATTCCATTTAAGGGGGCGGGGGTGACATGATAGCAACAAAGCTTCGGCCTTTTTTGGAAAAACCTGAATTCGAAGCTACCATCCGAGCCGTGCACCACATCAAGTCAACAACTTTTGCACCTATCCTCGGGTTGTCCAAACCCCGGGATCGAGCTTTAGGCCTCTTCTTGACATCTTTCGATTACTGGTGCAAGCATAACCTTCAGGCATTCGATTTCTACAGGCGCAATCTTCATCTAGCCCACGGCCATACATCGGGAATCATCGCAATTCTGGGATTTTGAAGTCTGAATGGAGTGAAGAAGGAACCTTGATGGGCGAGCTTGCGTTTCCCCAGGTGTGCTTTGCATAATTTGCCAAAATGGATCCAATATTCGTCCAATAAGTGTCCCCTCACGACTTTGCATATTGAATCTCGGATCCAGGCCTAAATCCTGGGCTTTAGATTTATAAACCCCACGAGATTGACTTCGAAAAAGGTTGAGGTCCCCAGCTGCTTGAACACACTTGGCTGCATCATCTGAACAATGCTCACAAAACTGAGGGGCGGGGGGTGGGTGGGGGGGTGGGCGTAGCAAAAAGGGATCTGCAAATATACATGCGAGTATGCATAGTATGCGTGCACATAGCATACCTATGAACACATATATCGGTGCTTCATAAAATAGGGCACCCCCACCTTCATGTTTGGTTTAGACATGGTCCCTCTTTAAACCATTCAACAATGGGCCAATGGTGGCTCCCTATTTTGGGAAGCTCACCTCTTCGCTCCAAACTGTTCGTGAACCTGCGAACCAAGGGTTCCTTGTTCAGTGATCCGATTCTTTGCTGCAAGGGGTAGCATGAAAACTTCAGAGAGTCTGTCGATCATCAGCCCTAGTAACACGATCCCTTCTGCACCAGCCACTGGTCCGGCCTCGATGGTCGGATTGCCTCTAGAGTCCAAAATTTCTCGCGCTTTCAGGGTCCGGATGAACGCCATTGGGCCTTTTGCCCCGCACCGTCTTTGTGCGGAAAGGATAAACGACTGCGGAGGACGGGCATAAAGCCACTTCCCAAGCCGAGAAACCGCAATCAAGACCTGCCGAATATGCCTGCAATGGGTTCTAAAACCGAAGAAGCCCCATCTAGTGTGTAGAGGTGTCTTCAGAAGGAAGACCGCATAAATTGTTGCATGCCTTCTGGATCCACCAAATCGCAGTCGCGCAAACAGCAAATAGATCCTAAGCAAGTATTGACAGACCACTGCAAGATCAAAATCCACATCAATGCTTACATCCCAAAGGTCAAGCGGCACATGTAACAAGCAGCAAAGCATTTCATAGGGAAGCCGCAGGCTCTCAAGCCTGACATTTGACATGGAAGCTTAGACAGCTTGCCTGTGGTAGCTGGCAGTGCATGCATTTCCGGCAGTGCACAGGAGCTAGCGAATCAAGTGTATCCAGCCGACAAGCATCAACCATCTGAAGGACTCATCCATGCGTCTCGAGACATCTTTGTATACCATTCCATCTGCGACCTAACACAGCGGAGTGCTGTGCTGCTAGCCAAAAACATTCACATCAACGGATCAAGCTGAATAACAATGAAAAACAAAGAAGGACGCGAGCAAGCAAACAAGCAAGCAAGGATGCTGATAGCAGGCAAACCACGCAAAATAAACCAACCAAAAAGAAAACACAAACCAGAAAAGACTGGCAATGCAAACAAAGCATATACAACCAGCCTGGGCAAGCTAACCAAATATACACAAGCCAAACAAACCAAGCAAAGCAAAGCACAAAGTTAAGTAAGTGCAAGCAGGCACGCAAGCAAACAAACAAAAACACGAAGAAGCAAACAAACAATGAAAAAACACGTAAATCCGCTAAAAGAAAACGGAAACATGAAACAAGAAAACCAGAAAGCAAGCAAGCAAGCAAGCAAGCAAGCAAGCAAGCAGGCAAGCAGGCAGGCAAGCAAGCAAGCAAGCAAGCAAGCAAGCAAGCAAAGCAGGCAGGCAGGCAGGCAGGCAGGAAGGCAAGCAAGCAAGCAAGCAAGCAAGCAAGCAAGCAAGCAAGCAGGCAGGCAGGCAGGCAGGCAAGCAAGCAAGCAAGCAAGTACACAAAAAAAAAAAGAAGAAAAAAAAATGCAATGCAATGCAATGCGATGCAATGCAATGCAATGCAATGCAATACAAACAAACAAACAAACAAACAAACAAACAAACAAACAAACAAACAATCAATCAAACAAACACACAAACAAACAAACAAAAACAAACAAAAACAAACAAAAACAAACAAACAAACAAACAAACAAACAAACAACAAACAAACAAACAAAAAGCAAACAAACAAACAAACAAACAAAAACAAACAAGCAAGCAAGCAAGCAAACAAGCAAACAAACAAACAAACAAACAAACAAACAAATCACACACACACACACACACGCACACACGCAAACAACAAACAACAACACAAACACGGGGCACGGCCGCAAACAAACAAACCAACAATTAATAAGGAAAGAACAATCAACAAAAACAAACACAATCACAATAAAGCAAGCAGGCAGGCAGGCAGGCAGGCAGGCAGGCAGGCAGGCAGGCAAGCAAGCAAGCAAAAACGCACACACACACACACACACAAAGCACACAAGCAATTCAAGCAATAAGCATCTCGTTCCCTCCCGTCAAGAGGCATCAAGATAATATATACGTACCGCTTATCTGTATATATATATATATATTTGCGGATGCGTATCACCTGTGTACATATCTATGTATATATTAGTATCACCACCACCGCCCCCCGCCCCCCCACCCCCGGGCCCCACCCCAAGAAAAAAGAAGCAACAACAATGGCGAAGTTGCTTCAGGAACTCCTCCCGTCTGAGTCACGGCCTGCGACGGCGACCCCTCCCTCCCCGCCTTGGTGCCGTCGGCCAATGCCTGACGAGAGCAGCTGACGGCTTTGCTGACGGTGGCGTTTCCCAAAAAAGGGTGTGTGTGTGTGTGTTTTTCTTTTCTTCGAGGAGACCTGCCCTCTTCAGCTTGGCTCAAAGGGAAGCCACAAAACGTCCGCGTATTTTCACACATAGCCAAGCAGGGAATCCAATTGCTTGATGTTGAGACTGCTATATGCTTCCCTTCAACGTTCTATCGTTGGCATGTTGCCGGCAACAAGTCCAAAAATGACCGCTGGAGAGTGTTCTCAATCTTTCTATAGAAAGGACATCCATCCGTCAATGCAATGAACCCCCCTTGCCGTGAACAAAAGAACGGCGTGGAGCTGACAGCTGGCTGGCTGCACTGTCAGCAGAAACAAAAACACCGACTGTGTGAGGGATTTTCACGGGGCGCTTCCAGGGTCTTTGAATAGCTCGGGGAACCCACTCCCTGCGACCATTAAGGCCTTGCTTGGCCTTGGCTTATTTGGCCTGAATAGTAAGCAAAAGGGTGCGTGCAAGAAGAATATTTTGGAGGGTTCTAATCCTGCCCCAAAGCCTGCCGGCCTATCTTAAGCAAAGCGGACAAATACTTCCGGGGAGTCAAGCCCAAAAACTATTCTTTTGAGGCCGGTGTGGCTTCTGCTGGTACGTACCTCTATTTGACAACGTGTCATTCCAAAAAGGCCAAGCGCGTCAAACAACTCAGGCTTGCTCGCTCGCTCGCTCGCTCGTTTGCTTGCTTGCTTGTGCGTGCGTGCTCTTTTGGTTGCTGTGCTTGTTCTGTGGGGTCCAACGATTGGAATCCCAACATCGCCTCACCTGGCCTTGACATATCTCTAAGCTTCCAAATGGCTGTGGGTCAAAACCAATGGTACCATTGGGGTAGGTGCACCACCCATTTTAGTCTATTTTAGTGGGGATTGGGATGTTCATCAGAAATACGGGATTTTGACCCATGGCCAAATCAATACAGGTCAACAAGTCAAAAGGCACGCTTCTCCATCATGCTTGACTGACACGACGAGTAGTGGTGCATCGACTTTGCCTCACGCGCGTTCAGGTTTGATAGCTGCGCCATTCATTCACTCTATACCGCCCCTTTCCCAAGTTGTGGTCAAAACTGGCGAAAGTGCTACCCTTGATCATGGATCAAAATCAGCAGCTTCGCCAAGCCGACCACCGTTTGCTGCCGTAGGAAAACTACATCCCTGCCTATTCCGACGGCAAGGCATCATTGCTGAGACCCCGGCGGGGTTCACTGGCATGCAGCGGATGTAGACGCTGAAATCAAGGCATCGTTTGATGTCATCCTTAACGCGCACTGAAGCATGCAGTGGCACTTAATCACGGCATGGTCGTGTGTTCCACTCGCCGATCGCTACACCTTTTCAACAAGGATCCATCCAGCCCTCCAAACAGGGCGGCTACAACTGGGTAGTTTCGCAAAGCAACTGGTGGCATGCTTGAAAGGTTGCCTGAGCTCTTTGACTACGCGCCCAATCCAACGTTGAGCTGTTTGTCGACAGTGCATCAATTGCAACCTCCCACAAAATCAGCAAGTGCAATTGCCACCTCCGAAATGCAGAGCCACATACCGATTGAACCAATTCTGGATTCGTGCTTGCTGGCAAACAAGCACCCAAGACCCTGTGCATCAAACTGCCATGGCTAAGCTTCCAGCAACCAAATGCGACGGCTTTGGCTGGGTGATCTCCACTGAGTACCTCGCAAGGCTCAAATGCCACCAAGAAATCTGGAGACCTGAAACCAGCAACTCACCTGACCTGTTGGACGTTCTATCCTGAGGTAACCCTGCCCAATTCAGGCGGTGTTTCATTTGAAGTGAGATGCCCAATAAAAGCAAACCTGCATCCTGCCATCTCTCCCTGGATTGAAGCTGCGCACTTCCCCGCCGGCAGCTCGATCTCCAGGGAGTTTCGATAGCCCCGCTGCTCCCCGACCCACAAGCCCTCTGGCACCTCGGCGAACGGATCCAAGCGGGGGAAGGCAAGGACAGCTGGCCGTAGCCGCTGCGCTGCTGGCTTGCTATGTTGAAAGAGGTTGCCGTCGTATCACCTGACCCTGGCTTCTCACCCGTGGGTTCGTTGTGGTTCCCTATGCTTAGAACAGGATACACATGGACACACACACACACACACACAAAAAAAAAATGAACGGTTCACGCCGCAAACGATTCTCTATGCTCAAGAACAGGACACACCCATGGCTAACGCCGGGCTTCTGATCATTGCCTGGGGCCGATTGAAACCCATCCGACACCAGGGGCTCACCGATTTTAGTTCCGGCTTCCGCGCCTGCAGCGCAATGCGCACCAGGTCCAGGGGAAGCGCTGAGCCAGCCTAGCCGGAGTTGGACCGGATCTGCGCAGGATGGGACCATCCATCAAGCATCAAAAATCAAACGACTTGTTGTATGATGGTTTGATATGTGTTTCTTCTGTTTAGCTGGTTTTTGGGACCCCTGCCTTCTGCTTGGGCCCAAAGACGAGTAGAGTGTCGGAAATAAAACCGGTTGGGGGGGGTTGAAGAAATAAGGCCCCTCCAAACAGGGCCAGAACATCCCCCGGCAGGACACAAGCGCTCAACAAAATAATGCACGGACCTCCAGACAGGTGCGATGAAGGCGCTTATTCACAAATCAATCAGTAAATAGCGACTCCTTGACCTTAGATCCGGGATAGCCCTTGACGTCTGCAGTTGCTCATGGGCTGCACTATTCAATAGAAGTGGAAGTGGGGGATGGGGTATCAATAGTTTGGGAGTGGGGGTTGGTGCCATCCCGACAAGTGATCCGGATCCAACCAATAAAGCGGAACAGGAACCCCCCGCGAATCGACCAAAATTGGCTGAGTCCTCTGTGAGGTTCCATATTGTAGGGAGGGTTTTGAAACAATGCTCACTGTAGATGCCAGGGAATGATTCAGGCAGGATCGCAGCATGCAGCCCAGTTTGCTCACGTTCTCTTTCTCTTTCGTTTGGGGCAAAACGGCTTGAATGCCTCTGCCTGGGGGTAGGACAGAAACCTCAGGGCATGGCACCTGCGCTAGTCATGACACCCCGTATGTACCTGGATGAGACCAAATTGAATCAAACAACAGCATAGTTTTTATCATGGCCGCGCACGAATGGCACGCCACCATAAACAGCTTCGACGTGAGACGAGAGTCGTCCCTCTTGCTTGCAGCTGGCAAATGCTGCCCGTGTAGCAAGCGAACAAAGCTGTGACACAGGTCACAAAGTAGTTCACACTCTTGCGGGCTTATGGCACACACGGAAGAAACCAGGCTTGTGGATAAGCAACAGGGGCTTGGTGGAAACCGGATGGCTTTTGGGGGTCCCCCCCGAAAAAAGAGCCAGTTTTCTTGGTGACTCAATCTACAGGCAACCCCATCTGTCCCAAACAACAGGTGCCAATGACTGCTCGGCTCCTGCCATGACGATTCAAATCCGCAGGCCTCAAGGTACAGGACGGAGGACGTCGCCACGGTGATCGGTAACTGCGAGCACGGTTAGCGTATTGAAGCAAAAACGGCCGTGTGTGTGTGTGTGTGCCGACGTGCAGACACACACACACACACATGTGTGTGTGGGGGTGTGGGTGTGGTGTGCGTGTGGGTGTGCGTGTGCGTGTGCCTGTGCCTGTGCCTGTGCGTGTGCGTGCGCGTCTGACTGTGCGTGACTGTGTATCTGTGTGTCTGTGTGTCTGTCTGTGTGTCTGTGTGTGTGTGTGTCCGTGTGTGTCCGTGTGCGTTCCTGTGTGTCTGTGTGTTTCTGTGTGTGTCTGTGTGTGTTTGTGTGCTCTGTGTGTTTCTGTGTCTGTGTGTGTGTCTGTGTGTGTGTGTCTGTGTGTCTGTGTGTGTCTGTGTGTGTCTGTGTGCTCTATGAGTCTCTATGTGTCTCTGTGTGTCTCTGTGTCTGTGCGCGTGTGTGTTTCTGTGTGTGTGTGTGTGTCTGTGTGTGGGTGTCTGTGTGTCCGTGTGTCTGTGTGTCTGCGTCTCTGTGTCTCTGTGTCTCTGTGTCTCTGTGTCTCTGTGTCTCTGTGTCTCTGTGTCTCTGTCCGCGTTTGTGTGTGCGGGTGTGTCTGTGTCTGTGTGTGTCTGTGACTCTGTGTCTCTGTGTCTCTGTGTCTGTGTGTCTGTGTGTCTGAGTGTCTGTTTGTCTGTGTGTCTGTGTGTCTCTGCGTCTCTGTGTCTCTGCGTCTCTATGTCTCTGTGTCTGTGTGTGTGAGTCTGTGTCATGTACATGTAAATGTATCTATGTGCGTACGTACGTATGTATCTATGTACGTACGTATGCATGTACATATGTGTATGAATTATGTATGTAACTGTCTGTAACTGTATGTATGTATGTATGTATGTATGTATGTATGTATGTATGTATGTATGTATGTATGTATGTGTATACATGCATGCATGTATGTGTATGTGTATGTGTATGTGTGTGTGTATGTGTATGTGTATGTGTATGTGTATGTGTATGCATGTATGTATGTGTGTGTACGTATGTATGTATGTACGTATGTGCGTATGTACGTATGTAGGTATGTATGTATGTACGTATGTGCGTATGTACGTATGTACGTATGTAGGTATGTAGGTATGTACGTATGTACGTATTTACGTCTGTACGTATGTACGTACGTGCGTATGTATGTATGTATGTATGTATGTATGTATGTATGCATGTAAGTATGTATGTATGTGTGTATATGTATATGTATATGTATATGTATATGTATATGTATTTGTATATGTATATATGTATGTATGTATGTATGTATGTATGTATGTATGTATGTATGTATGTATGTATGTATGTATGTATGTATGTATGTAATGTATGTATGTATGTATGTATGTATGTATGTATGTATGTATGTATGTATGTATGTATGTATGTATGTATGTATGTATGTATGTATGTATGTATGTATGTGTGTGTATGTGTATGTGCATATGTATGTATGTATGTATGTATGTATGTATGTATGTATGTATGTATGTTTGTCTGTATGTATGTATGCATGTATGTAAGCATGTATGTATGTATGTATGTATGTATGTATGTATGTACGTGTATGCGTGCATGTCTGCATGTGAGCATGTGGGCATGTATATGTATGTACGTACGGCTGTATGTGTGTATGCATGTACGTATGTACGTATGTATGTATGTACGTATGTACGTATGTATGTATGTATGTGTTTATATATGCAAGTATGTATGTATTTATGTATGTATGCATGTATGTATGTATGTATTTGCGTGCGTACGTATGTACGTATGTATGCATGTATGTATGTATGCGTGTCTGTATGTATGTATGCATGTATGTAAGCATGTATGTATGTATGTATGTATGTATGTATGTATGTATGTATGTACGTGTATGCGTGCATGTCTGCATGTGAGCATGTGGGCATGTATGCAACTGTCTGTAACTGTATGTATGTATGCATGTATGCATGTATGTATGTATGTATGTATGTACGGATGTACGTATGTACGTAGGTATGTAGGTATGTAGGTATGTGCGTAGGTGGGTAGGTGGGTAGGTAGGTAGGTAGCTTGGTAGGTAGGTAGGTAGGGAGGTAGGTAGGATAGGTAGCCAGGCAGGCAGGCAGGCCGGTAGGTAGGTGGGGAGGTGTGTATGTATATATGTATGTATGTATGTACATATGCAAGTGCATGCAATTGTATATCTGTCTGTCTCTCTCTGTCTGTCTGTCTGTCTTGTCTTGTCTTGTCTTGTCTTGTCTTGTCTTGTCTTGTCTTGTCTTGTCTTGTCTTGTCTTGTCTTGTCTTGTCTGTCTTTAGGTATACACATATATATATATGTATAGTATGCATGCATGCATGCATGCATATACGTATGCATGTATGTATGTGTGACGTGCATGTATGTGTGTACGTGTGTTGTTTGCGGGCACCCTGCTCAACTTTGCGTGTGGTCGATCACGGGGTACCCAACCAAAACCGCAAACATACACAATCGAGCATTAGCTCACGTGTACAATGTTTAATGTGAACATTGCGCAAACAAGTTCAAGCCCCTTCTCTGCAAACATGGCTCTCCTTGAGCCCCATTCCATCGGATACACCATGTACACGTATCATGTGGGTACTTCGGCCTCACCCAGCACTGCCTATCCGATGCATTCACAGATACATGCAAAACATATAAATATTATATATGTGACTATGAAGGTTGCATAGGCCTTATTGCTGGCACGTCGGTCAGTCCGAAGGTTCGAACATGATGGCTTGCTTGTGAGAAGAAGAGCGCTTCACGTGGGATGCTCGTCACGCCCCGGCCTTCATCAGCGTGCCCTGCATGCTTTGGAAGGCAGTGCCGAGCCTGAAGCATCGAACAACATCAGCCATAGCCACATCTGTCTGACCCAGGAGTGCCATTTCATAGGGGCATCCTCGTTGGCTGATGGAAAGCCGACCAGGAAAGCGGGAGCATGTTCACATGAAAGGACACGGAGGTAAATACTACCATGAGGAAACCGGGTTGCAGCTTCCTGGAGTAGGATGACATGAAGAATTTGTGCCACCCAGGCAAAATCATGGAGTGAGCTAAGTAAGACGAGGGAGCCGAACCCGCGGTAAACATGAAACACATGCAAACACCCTTTGTTCAGCATGAATTATCAACTGGCTACCTCTGGGACCAACTGGGACAACTACCCCTTACTACCCACTACCCACGCTTCAAGTTACGCCCCGTTGCGGCTCAAAAAGGACCCCTAGCTGTGGACACAAACCCAGATGCGCAATGCCCGCCTGATGAAGGTGGGCCCGATGACCCACCTCAGGTTGTGTGCGTGCGTGTTCGGCTCTCTGTGGCTGTGTGTTCGGCTCTGTGTGTGTGTGTGTGCACGGGAGTGAGTGAAGTTCCATATTGAGCGTAAACATCTAGTGGCCTTTCGATATGAAGACATGCACCGCATACTTCAGTGAGCTTCACCCTACTGAATCGGCCTTCCTCGTTGATATCACTCATGCACTGCACTTGCAACATCAGACCAAGCGGTATCTGATGGTATCTGCCCGTGAGCACATGGCTGGCGCTGAAGCAAGCAAAGCTCTTTGACCGGGTCCAGATTCATTCCAACAGTTCAACCACTTACCCGTAAAGTGGTACCCTAGAAGGATATGCCTATCTATTGTCTGCTGATCTGGGTGGCCTCAGCATCCCACGAATTGGCGGTGAAGTCAACGCCATTGGCCAAGTCTGGCACCGTGTCTGCACACGGCCTGCAGCTCGTCCCACCGAGGTGTGATGCGTGAATGGTCAAGCGGGCGTCTTGGGCTTGCCCAATCAGGCGCGGGGGGGACCATTTAGGAATGTGCCCCTGAAGGTCAGTAAGTTTTGCGTCACAGCCACGTAGGAGAGTGACTGTTTACTCAATTGGGTTGGCGCTGGTCGTACCCTGTCATAGACCCTCTGCTAGCATGCCTGCACCACGTCTAGCTTAGACGTTTAGTTTAGACGTACCCTGGACACAGGCCTCTAGATGCACTACACGGCATTTGGATAACAAAAGCTGAGGAACATGTAGCAAACACATGGATCCACAACGAATCAACACATACATAAGCGTATGCTCAAACTGATTCCTGAAACAAAATGCGTTACTAAAAAGCATCTGTTTTCAAACATTGAAAAATGTCCAGTGCCGGCGATCTGCTTCTGGGTGTCTTCAAACTCTTATCGCCTCCCTGCGTGTGTGCGTGTGTGTGTTTGTGTCTCATGTGTTTGTGGAAGAACAACGCGACGTTTGTCAATTGGGAAAGCACAGCACTGTTTGGCTCAGGAGTTACACGGAGGTCCGAGAAAAACATGCGTGCACCCCTGCCTATGCGCTAGCCTTTCTAATCACGAACGCTGTTCTAGTTTGAGGATGCGGCGTAGCCCTTTGAGCTGGAAAGCATTGATCTGCCTCTATGCCGCGAGTGTGAGGTGAAGGTTTTCTAGTCAATATGTCAGCTTGTTGCTTGTTTCGGATAATTGCATCATACACCTGACTGCGGATGGAACAGTTTATGCCAAACATACTTGGTCTGTTCCAGTTTGTGGTTCACTTCGTGCCTGACGTTCATAGACTGGTGCCCTGTTTACGTCACCTCCACATTCCTTTGCAACCTAACACCATCCTGAAACCTCGCACGGTGTGACCCTAGTATACACAAACTTGTGCTCACTCCATCGAACGTACCTCCTTCGTGCTCGAACAAGATAGCTAGTAAGAATGGCGGAAACAAAGTCTCTTTGCAGGCTGAAAAGTTTGCTTCTGGTCAACAAAACTAAAGTCTGCCCTCTCCATCTGCCGGCGCCTGCCGGAGTCCGACATGGTCAAGTCCCCTCGCAGCCTTGCCGCTGGAGGGCAGCTAATTGCCCCCAAAAGGGAGTATTGGAACGTCCCGTCAAGCTAAAGGTGATTCTTCCATCTGCTTCTCTCATGCCCCTCGGTTTCTCGGATGCAGGATTTGCTTGCAAACCAACCAAACTGCCTATCTTAGGAGCTACCCATTCCTTCATGGACAAAGGTCTGCAATCAGCGGGTTGCACGGGCTTTAGCAGCATTAAGACAAGCTGGAGAACACTTACTTTGGCAATTGTGGGAACTTTCTCAAGCGGAATCTTCCTCTTAACGGATTGGATTTCTGCTTTGGCCCGGCTTTGGCTAGAAGCCACCACTATACACTGGCAGCCATGCCTACGCGAAGCCTCCGCGGGTGTAAAGCACTGGAAAGGTGCCTAAGCCTACGCCACGACAAGCACCGACGCGGAGACTTCTCTCAAGTTTGTATAAGGCAGAACATGCCTACGTACGCCGGAATTTCTTGAACAGCCTACGAAGACTGCTTACGCGATCGTTTTCCCAACAACTACCGACGCGGTGTCTCCGCGGCACTAAGGGTGTTCCCCTCGAATACTAAGCGAATACATAGCAAAAACAAATCTGCTCATATGAGGGTGTTGTGTCAGTGCTCGTCAAATGAAAAGTCCTCCTGTAAATGATGAGTCATCCAGACATGAAGCAAACCATGACCCTGGACTCTAGAAGCTCTAAGCAACCCATCTGTATCTCAGCTCACGTTCAGCAATTGCCTAGCCTGACTCCCGGCCCCAAATCCACTGCATTGCCAGCACAACTCGAGGTACGGGGCCATAATCTGCCCTCAAACCTTACATCTGATTTGCGGGAAAATGACGAAGCAACTTTAAAAAAGCAGGGCCAATTGCTTTCTCCGTTACGCTTGTTGTTTTCGAGCAATGTCAACAGCTAGACTCGTACAACACCGGCTGGTTTTGCTGGTTTTTCGCAGACTAAAGGATCCTCACAACCCTAGAGACGGAAACCAAACAGACGTCCCGCATTTTGAGGGCCGTCTTTTTGTTGAATTGGTAACTTCGGACTTGCCCGGACCTTAGGGAAATGGCCTCCCCACCTCTTCAACCCCTAGGCGCCGCGCCGTGACTCGTAAGCTGCCCCAAGGGTCACCAGAAAGGGCGCCTGGGCCTTTGGCGCCAGCGACAAGGCCTGGGCAAAGGCTGACATCGTCCATGCGCCATGCTGCACAATCTCCCCAAGTGGCTTCGGCTTGCTGGATTGGTTTCAACCCACATGCAAAGGGTACCCTCAAGAAAACACAAAAGCATCCGCCGATGCAATGAGCAAATGATATGAAATTGTGTGACAAAGGCAAAAGCAAGTGTTTGATCTATTCAGAGATAGTGCATACAGCTCTTGGCTATGCTGTTTGCGTCGGTCGATGTATTCGTGCTTGCTTGCTTGCTGGCTCGCTTGTTCGCTTGCTTTCGTGCGAACGCAAGGATTGCATGCCTGCGTGCTTTCGTGCTTGCCTGCCTGCTTGCCTGTCTGCCTCTTGCTTGCTTGGTCTGCAGGGAGGAAAGTTTAAATGTGTGTGTCTTGCCTTGCAGGTTTGATTCTGTCCAAATCACTGGTCGGTGTCCGACAGGAACAAGAAAACAACATATCCGCTGCATGCTCGTCCAAATACACATGAATCCATTACCTCAAACGCAATGGCATTTCGCCTTAACTACACTGAACTTAGCCTTTTTAGAGCAGACCTAAATGTCAGTGCCTTGCATTATAAGTTCCAAGAAGTGCTTGCGAATAAACACCATCCAGTTGTTACAACAAAACCAAGCAATGCTCGAGAGCGAGCAAAAGCAAGCTTTCCTGTTCCTCACTACCCCATTACAACCCAAGTTGTTGACAGAAGAAATGAGCAAGCGCTCCAAATGGATGGGCAGGTCTGCATCCCACTCTGCTTCCCACTCCTCACCAAGTGCTGTCAACTCAAAGCATACCTTCAGCTAGCTGTGTGGCTTCTCCTCTTATGCGAGGTTCTTGGTCGAATGCGTGTGGATCTGTCTTGGAAAGAAATAAGCAATTGCCTGCGAATTGAAATTGGTAAATGCAGGTGTCTTGCAAACCTCCACCTGTCCGTCCACATTCGAAACTGGACTCTCTTGGCAACTAGTTTCTATCATTGCAGAGAACATGCCAGCCTTTTGGTCGCCTTAAGGACATCAAACGGATCGCCTGCCAAGACCAGCGGTCACATATGTTGCTCCCTGGAAATGATCTTTCAGTTCATGAAAAACAAAGGGATCCCATTTCCCCCAGAAGGCAAGGGGCGTAGTTGCCCTTGTCCAGCTCTGCCACCAGTTGCCCGAGACGGTCCGACCTCACTCAGGGCTGACGCTCGGCCGTCAAGCTCGTTCCACCCCGCCCAACCATTTCTCTTTCGCACTTGTTGGAAGAGAAGCAAGTATCTTCCACTGTGACGTCTGAAGCTGCTGGCACTGCTGGGTCGCACCTGGATCAGAGGGCAGTTCCTACAGAGATGCTACCAAGAGAAAAGAACCCAGATCGCCAACCCAAGGCTCACCTGCCGCTCGACAGAATCTTGGCCCAGGCCGGACACTTGAGTCTTGGCAACGTTGGGCCCTCCGAGCGCCATGTTCGGGACTTGTTCGGGTGCATTCCCTCGCAGCTTCCGATTTAAGATGGAAAGTTTTGCCACCTGAGTACACAGCTTTTGCTTTCGTGCTCATTCCAAATCCGGAGGAGACCGCTTTCCCACTCCTCCCAGCCGCATTTTGAGCTAAGCCCTGCACTCCGCCAACGTCTTGCCATCTTGCTCCAGCGACACCACGATCTGAGCGCGGATCCGCTCCCCGGAGCCCCGCTTTGGAGACGCTCGGTTTCCTTTGGGGTCGAACAGTCAAGGTCACTTCGACCTGGCTGAAACGACTGGAGTTCAAAACCATGACAAGGAACCTTAGACTCTCCCATGCGTAATTTTAACAAAATTAGTAATTGTGCAGGTGTTTTTCTTTGGAGCACCCCTGTGTGCAACTTCCACGACAGTTTCCTGGTGAATTTGCCACATGTGCAGCCATCAACGAAGTCAGCGATGCAACCAGAAAAGCAGCCAACAACGCAACCAGAACTGCAACCAGCCACCAGGTTTCTTTCCAAGAAAAAACATTCTCAAAAGGAGCCAAGCGCGTGACAACATGGAGAAAGTTATGTTTGTCATAAAGTTTAATGCAGAATGGCTGGCTTATCATATCCTGGCTTTCGATCGCACTTGAATTCAGCCCAGTGTCCTCACTACAGGCGTGTTCATGAGACCGATATCTCATGTTTGTTGGTCTTAGAGAGACTTCCGCGGCTAAATGACGGAAAGGCCAAACCGATTCTTAGTCTCACTTTGAAAGCCCACCCAGTGATGAAGGGCCCTCAAGGGGATTTGCCCCCAGTGCAGTCTTTGAGACAAGCATTCTCCGGCATCAAACCTCTGCTACCCCAAATGTCGGCGTTGCAGGTAAATGCGAGTGACTGGTTGACTCCATGTTGCTCAAAAACAAATATCATTCGGAATTCAAATAAAATTATACATCTAGAAACATTCCCCCGTCAATGACCCGGTACTCGGATCCGTCACAACGGTGAGCGGCCGCTTGTCCTTTGTCTCAGCTCCGCGCGTCCGCGTTGGAGAGGTCCGCGGGCTCGCTCACAACCCGGATGATGGCCTCCGCATGGGGACGTTCGACTGAAACATTTGCGGGCGGCACCAAACAAAAACCACGTCAGCTCAAAGCCAAAAGATAGCATGCGCCCTTGAACTGGGTGGCATAAGGGGGGGGAATCTGAAGAACACACACACGCATGCATGCATGCACTCCCTGTATGGTGTCCGAGCTATAGCAACTAGGACTTTGACAGCCCATGGTTGCGGCCGCAAGCCTTCTCATCCAGCTTGAGCTCGGCTTTGTGCACCGCCTGAGAGAACCGGTACACCTGGCAGACCAAATTCGCGTGAATGGATTTGGGTTTGCCCCAACAGGGGGACTTCCAAAATGGGTTCCCTTTGAATTCCTTCTTGAAGCCACCCCAAACAGATGAAGAAAAGAATACCTGCCCAAACGGTGCGAGCATTACACATTAACAAGCCGCGTTGGGTGCAGCCTGCTTGTGCTACTGGTGACGAGTACATGCTCAGCGTTCAAGGAAGCTTACGTGAAGGTTTGGAACAAGCACAGTACCATTTGACAGGACCCCATGCGAGCTTCCGCAATGGATGGGAAAGTGAAACTAATTCCGTCTTGAGTGTCTGATGCACATTCATCTATCATGCTCTCAATGACCTGGGAACAACTTGCACGACCCTCGGCTTCCATACTTCAAAGGCTAAATTGCACAGCTCTCCCCTGACGCTCCCCCTGACGCTGACCCAACAGCCACAGTAAGCCAGTAAGCCAGTAAGCCACCATGACACAGGAAAGAAAACAACAAAACCATCGGAGCACAGAGTTGAACCGGAGCATCGCCTGCGAAACCCACTAGCTTCGGGCTCTGGAAGACCCAGTCGGCTGCACCAATCTGCGGTTACTGGGTTCATGGATTGCCACGACTAGGTCCTCCAGTAGAGAGGTTGGGAACCCTCCCCAAAACTAGGGTAAAAGGGAACTACTGGGGGACCTAGACGATGTTTGCAGCTCCAAAAGGCTTTCACCTGCGGCGAAAAGTTGGCAGAGTCGTGCTGATTGTGCAAAATCTGTCGGAAGCTCTGGAGAAAGCTCGCCCGAGGCAAGGCCAACCCACAGCCCGCCGCTCGCTTCAGCGAAGTTGTCTCCCAATGACTCCAATGACCCGCTCCAAATGGAGGGCTTCTCTTCACTCCACAGAAAAGGGGGGGTTGTAATGATTTGACAGAGTTTGACACAAGCCAAATGTGGCTGCGACTAAAAACCTTCCCCGATTGGATTTGAAGCTTTCGGTGGGTGCAACCACTCCGCCTGCGTCCCCACGGCAGCCAAAGATCCCGACAGCCAGCCCACCTTATGCGCTGGCGGCTTTGCAGGGCAACCGGTTCGTGGGGGCATGGAAAAAACGGGCGAGCCAAGAAGTGTTCTGCGCGTTTGAATTGAACTCGAGATTTGCTCTTTTGTATTTGTATGGGACTGCAGCTACTTGAAATTTATACCTAAAGAGTGAAACTAGGCCTCCCAAGCTATGCTTCAGAAGCGAGTACCAAAACATAAGCCTGTAGTTTTGCCACCCGTCTTGAGCGTACAGCCCGCAAGTATTGCCTTGAACAAATGAGGGAATACCGGAAAGCAACACTATCCAGGGTGCTTGCAGCAAGCAATGCCTGAGATGTTTGACGTATGAGGAAGTCCCTGTGTTCGTGTAGTGAATGTAGAGGATGTCATCCCTTTCTCTCATGCATAACAACTGCGGAACAGTACCCGCATGAAAGAAAGAAACTGATCTTGCCAACTCTCAATGCTGAGGGTTTGAAGGTTGACAAACCCTCTTTCCACAAGCCCACCATACAAAGTATCGACAAATTCGTGCATTCAGGAGCATCCACCTCTCAAACATGTCCGAGCCACCCTTCGCACTTTGCCCACGTGTTTTCATTTATGATCCCATCCACTAATGGAGCTATTGGCAGGTCTTCTTGTCACTGCTGAGGCCCGAGGCGCCAAACATAGACTCAAATATCCTAGCGTCTTGGGCTTCCACTATGTTCCTAAGCAAGCTTCCCATGGTATGCCGTATGTATGTGTATATATATATATACATATATGTCGCTTGCTGGTTTCAAGCGTTTCACGCAAACCGCCTTCCGCTTGAAATGTTTGTTTTTTGTGAGCTAACCCTCAATTTGCGTTGCGAAGCACACTGTGAGTTGTTGCTGTGGGCTAAGCAGCCGACTGTTTTTGCGCGGCACTCCATATCCTGCCCTAACACCAGGTGTACGTGCCCCATGAACTGATTGCAATATGAAAGCCATGAGCGCAATAGCAACGCACCATAACCATCAAGTCAAAAGGTTGAATGCAAATCTGCCAGCCTGGTGCACAAATGGGCTTGGCAACCCTATCTAGGAAAGATCGCCCCGCAATCTGGTCCGTCAGTCAGCGCTCACAATACTGGTGGCGGGGCGGGGCGACTCCCAAAATCTGGTTTCCTTTGGGCGTCCTAATTCAAAATTGGTCAAAAAGGTGGCCCCAGGTTTGACACACTTTGATACACGGCCATACACACGCATGCCTTTGTTTTGGCACACACACACACATCAATTTCTCGTCTATCCTGCCGACAGTCCCAAGCTGCAGGCCATGTTCATGCTCCGCGGCAGTGGCTGCACAGCGAGCAGGTCCTCGCATCTGTGGTCCACACCCATGGACCTTGCCCTCGGAACATGAACAGTCACCACAACTTAGAGGTCCCTTTGGTGGTGGTTGATCCACATGTGCATCTTGCACTGAGCAGGGTTCAACTTCAACCCATACAGAAAATGCCCGTGTTCCGGAAGACATCCGAACAAATCATTGAAGCATCCGTATGTTGTTCGTTGCCGCCAAGCCCAACATCCAACACACACCCTTCTTCACACAAGCCCGACTCAGGAAGAAAGATAGAGGACCAACGGGCTCTGGCACCTCGAACGGCGGTGAGAACGAAATCCAGTTCTCACATCACCCAGCAACTCGAAAAAAACTACAGACGAGAAAAAAACAACTCCAAACACTCCCCAACAGACTAGTTAAACCCGAAGGTTAAACCCGAAAAGAGGCACAGGATCCCAAAGCACAGCACCGACTCCCCGTCCGGCAGATCCAGCAGCTCGGAGCGCATGGTGTTCACTGCCTCTTTGGAGGACACACCCACCTCGCGAGGCGCCGGGGTGGGGGCTGCCACAAAAGCGGGGGGCCCGGCCATAGAACGGCTTCATTGGCCATGGGCCACTTTTTCTTGACTGAAACATTGGGCAAACCTTGGATTCTGTGTGGGTTGGTCCCAATATTGACTCCGCCTGAAGACCCCAACCAACGAGGGCCCACTGCATGACCAACAGCTGCCAACAAACAGCCAAGGATGGACCAATGAATCCTTCCAGAAGGAAGCAGTCCTCTGCCACCGGAATCGCCCGCTTCTATTCGCCCCCACCACCAGCACTTCACGCCGCAAATGTGCGGCCCTCACGTTGAACTCGCCATTCAGCAGGGCTAGGGCCAGCTGATGGCTTCAATATTGTATGCACATGTGTCCAAACATCTGTACATGGTCTGCGTGGGCGTGTGTAGGTTTAGGGGGCCTGCGTAGGTGGACATGTACAAATAGACCTGTATATCTCTGAAGGCGTAAGCATAATCGTAGAAGACGTGTGTACGTTGTAAGTCCATCCAGAACACAAAGTCATGTGCAGTATACTCCTGCATGTAGGGATGTGCATGCAAATGAATACAGAGTATCTTCAAGCATATACAAATAGACATGTATATATATATATATAATGTCATATGGTGCACACACACACGCACACACCACAAAGAAGTACCGTCTAAGATGTTTCACGTGTATTCGTGGCCCATTTTGCAGTTGGAACATTCTTGTGATTGTTCGGTCTCAAACGTCATGTGCTTGCTTCGGCCGCCCTGCACCAACAACCCACCCCCTAGCATAGTGTTGCTTGGCTTCTGAACATAGCACACACCCACACATTGTGTGCGTGTAAGAACATGAAAGCAAATGGACGAAAAGGGGTGCAAGGGCAACCAAGAAAGCATTCAGTGAACCCAGAAATATGAGCTTGACTCCATCAGAAGGATTTGACCTGATAATTTATGACTTTAGATGAGGCATTCCAGGCTTGCCTGCAAGAATGCCAGCACACGCCGTTGACACAAATAAGCAAGCGATTGCTCTGCTCCTGCGGCCCAGCTGCTGAAAAAACACGCTGCCAAACATCGCAAGTTTACAAATAACATTGGTGGAATTGCCCACAGGTGCATATGTATTCCCGAGAACTCTGCATTGCTCTGAGAAAGCTTCGAACCTGCCCATGGCGTTGCTCACATGAGGGTTGCTCTAAATGTCTGTTCCTGGCTAGTTTCCCTTTTAGGCTTCCGCCGCGCTTCCGCGACAAACGCGTCGAAACACGTTGGCCTTGTCACCAAATGACGTTTTCTCTGCCAAAGTGGCTGCACATGGTGGTTCTTCAAGTGTAATACAAGTGTAGTACTCAAAGTACACTTCCGCAGCTCCAGCTCGAAAATCGCAATTTTGTAAGTACAAGTGTGGGCCGCGTTTTGGTCATAAGCTTCCGCTGCGCTTCCGCGGAGCTTCCGCGACTCGAACCCTACACAAACCGCCCGGGAAAAAAAAGAAAACAAACCTCATCCTAAAAAACAAAGCAAGGGTTTTAGAACGACTCTCACATGTTTCCCAGGTGCCAGGTGCTATGACTTTTCTGCCATTCAAGTCTCGCAGCACATATCAACCAAAACTGATAACTGTAGCACAAGTACAATGATGATGTCTTACATCACATCTCCTAAGCAGTAGCATCCGTATGACCATTCAAAACACGTTGTCTCACTCTCAGGCTCTAAGAGTCCAACATGGCATTTATCAGGTATCTAAAGTCGAGAGGCTTCTGTTTAGTTGTGTAGCTGTGCGCTGCGCCGTTCCCATATCCTCACCCAAACGCCCGGAAGGCTTCCTTTGGGATTCCCATTAGAACCGTCCCAAAAAGCAAAACCCTAAAAAGAAAGACACACCCATATGGGTGTGTCTTTTTTTGGGGGACCCCTCCAAGATGGTTGTGTCCTTTTGGTTTTCCTTTAAAACCAACCAAACAGCGGTTTCCTCAAAAAAGACACACCCGTATGAGCCAAAGGGAAACTCAATTGGCCCCGAAAGCAAAGGCCTCCGCTGAGATGGTCAGGTGCGCGCAAAGCTCCGAGAGATCCTACGGTGAGTGGAAGCCAAGCATGTGGTTGGCTTGAGACATGGCCTCCGAAATTCCTACCTTCGCGGGAGCTTTCGCGGAGCTTTCGCGGGACCAGTTTCACGAAACATTTGCCAAACAAAAATTGCCCTCATGAGGGTCCATCGCAGAACTCACATATGACCACTTCGCATCTCAATACAAGGACCTTTTGGACGACTCCCATATCCACATTGCCGTATGACTGGAGGCCATGAGTTGTGGGCTTCAAATCAATGTCAGCACGGTTCAGGCCATAAATCGCTGCGTGGACAAGTAAACGAGCGCCCCAGCTCCTGGCTTCTGCCAAGGTCCCACTCGTGGAATGGGTTCCCAATTCCGTTCCGAAGCCCCCCTATTGCACATGTCCATCTACCTAGATTGGCGATTTTTCCATAGGCCGGTGGGGATATCACCAGCCATTCACGCTGGCACCGAAAGATGCTGTGTAACCTGAGCACGCTTTGTGGGGTAAAACCCCGAAGTGGCTAAGACGCTCTGAGTGAGTCACACAGGTTCCAGAACTATTCCACAGCTAAATGCGCGAAGGCAATGAGCTAGGATGTAGGAGTTTTGAAGACTAGAGCCCGCAACGGGCTTGGAACGTGCCCTGTGCTTCTCGCCTTTGTGCTGTGCCTGCGTCCCTGGATCCCTAAATTCCATGATGGGGTGGGGTCCATCAACTTATTTGAACAGACTGAGGCCGCCAGTGGTGACGATGATGAGGATGCTGCACCCTCATGCAAGAAACGTGTTGAAACAGCAGGCTGCATATGAAAAACACAGACAAACACAGACAAACACACGGAACAGCGTCAAGCTGCATCAGGCCTGCTTGGCTTGACTGGAGAAGGCCATGTACTCCCTTCCCTGCAGAAAGTTGATCTGGTACCTGACAAAAGACACACTTGTCATCTCGAGCGCAAGAGGCAAACCGCTCCTGAATGTGATTCTAAGAACCCCCATATCACCTCTTTGAATCCCGAGAAAAAGAACAGAAAGCAACAGAACCAGCGATCCGGGCTGCAGGCGCGGTCTTCTATCTGCCAGTGTTCACACAATATGATACCATATGAAACCGAGTGCCTGAAGTTTGCCTCGAATGCGGCCTGCGTCTAGCAGATCCACAAGCGTCTGGAAAAACCGACGAGACGGGAAGACAAAGAAGTATCGATTCACACAGATGCGGGATGTTGTGGTTTCAGTAAAAACCCTCAATGACGCCAAATTCCATCCTAGTCTGCGATGGCACGCTGCATGTTTGCATATGAATCCCGAACAGAGCAAGGCCTCGTATGGATAAGTCTGGCAAATAGGGGCCCAGAAAGCAGTCAAGTCGGGCAAGCACCTGCTGATCCACTTGACTTCTTGAGCACCCAAACTCTTGGTTGCGGACATGCTCCCGTTCTGCGCATCTGAACTTCCGAAGGCATGCAGTCGCACAAAAAGATCTGGAGACTTCGGCCTCCTTCACTGAGAACCACAATCTCAGGCTACCCCAAGAGCCAAGAAAGAATCGGGGCATTGAATCCTTCTGCGCGCTGAGGCTTGGACTTGCCAGCAGGCAGGTCGTTGTACATCAGCAGCAGCCGATGCTCCGTCCTGAACGGCACAGCACCGGGCCTCTGGGACCACACATATTCCAAACCAAGCCAGGGAATCCTAGGGAAACGGTTCGCAAGCCTGGCTGTACTTCGTGGTCGCCAAAAAGTTTGCCACAAGGAGTGGAATGCAGATCTTGGAAAACCGCTTCACACGAGAGACATGAAACTCCGACTGACCCATAAATCCTGGACACCTCCTGCCGGCACCAGGTGATCAAAGGCAATATGTGTAGTCATGACTTGAAGCGTCTTTGAAGCTGAACCGGTGGTCTTTTGATGCTCAATATCTTCCCGTTCTGCCCCAGGCAATGCTCCTCAGCCAGGTTTTGGAAACAGAACGCCGCATATGGCAAAGGGGAACTCCCTGACCTCTCCGAGGAAAACTACCGCAAGGTCGAAAAAAAATCGACTTTTTGCAACAAGGACAAGCCAAAAGGAATTTCTCCGTTCCCATGCGGTTGCAACCTTCATTCGATGGAAGGTTGGACTGAGATTTCCCCACAACCACCCCTTGACAACTTGACTTCCAAAAAGGCCCAGTTCAAGAAGGCCCTGGCGACATTCGTTTACTATCAAAGTCACCCCCCAAGTGGTGTTTGTTTTTGGGGGAAACCTCCCCAGCTTCTGACTTTCACAACTAGAAATCGTCAAATGATGACCCCAGTACCCTACTGCAGCTCGAAGGCACAAAACATCGCTCAGCATGTCCAAAGTCGATCGCCCACCACCTACGTACATGTGCAAAAAAAACAGATCCTGCACCAATCGTGGCCTGACAGCCGACGGGCTGAACACTTTTCCTGACACTCAACACATACTGCCGGCATCTCTCAAATGAGGAACTCCACAGGGACGTAATTTCGGGAAGACATCTGCAACAACGCGGAAGTCAAACCATTTGACATGCTGGTCAAACGTGCCGGTGTGGCCACTCTGCAGTGGCCACAGCTGCTTCCAACTTGCCTCAGTTCACTTGGCGCAAACAGGTTGCGGTGGATTCCTGGCATCGTAGGTTTGGCTGCGGATGGCTGATTTCTGCGCCACTTGCACACAAAGAAACATGTGCGGCCCAGGAGACAGTGGAAGGCGCGTACTGGCAAGAAGTGAACCCAACTTTTCGGCATCGGTTTTCTCCTTGGCTGGATCTGCGCCTCGCATCCCTCATCAAGCCTGCCATCTCTTCCAGAAACAGGGCATCTCTAGGCCATGGGTTGAACTAGACTTCCCACCAGCCGTCTATTGACTTTCGTCTACGTAACTCTATGACCCGACGATTCGAGGGTGCAAGAGTTCCCTGAGGCCAGCGCTTGTCTCGCGCTTCCTCCTGAGTGCATTCTCGGACGCTCGGATCGCAATCCGCAGTCTGAGCAAAACAACCAACAAAACCTTCGGCGGCACCAGCTTCGCAGCTGCTTTTGTGCCAAAATCATCCGTGCACTATGGCAGCAACAGTTCGTGCCTCACTGAAGGTTGGTTGGGCCCACACAAAACATGAAACGCATGTTGAGGAAAAGTGTGGGAGGTTTCCAACTGAAATAGTTGTTGACTAAAAATCCCCGAGCTGACATCTGTTGGACACATTGGGGCACGCAGGAAAAGGTCGCCTAAGCCATTTGGGCGGGCCAACTTGCTTGTGAGCTGCTTAATGCATCCTTCTGCACCCCGTGGCCAGCTAGCTTCACTGCAGCAGTGGCAAGCAAGCCGCCTGAAAAGTGTCACCCAAGTGGCGCATCAGTTGCCGTGCTTCTGGCACACCAAAGCCCGAGTCCAGGTCCAGCACGTTATGCTCGTATTTGGTGGCCCCGTGGCCATCGGTGACGTTCATGAGCGCCACCTGCGGTGTGAAGCCAACACTTTGTAGCAAGCTGCCCTGCTTCCTGCAGCCCGAAGGGCAGCAAATCAATTTCAGGAAGCTGCCCTGAAACATCGCAGCCGCGGTCTCAAACTGGCTCTTTCCCAGGCTGGTATTGGAGTCCAACCATTGTTCCATGTAGTCGAGGCCAGTCATCACAACATCACGAGTCAAAGGCCCCGAGCTCAGCAGCGCGGGCAGCAAAGAGTGGCTCTGCATGCTCGGGGGGACTTCTGCGCCAGCCAGCTCAATGAAAGTCCTCCCCACGTCAATGAGCGATACGAGGCCGTCCTCCACGGCATTTGTTCTCATGGATGGCCCTGTGATGATCATGGGGATCCGCAGGCTCACTTCCATCGGGCTCTCCTTGCCGAAGAAGCCATGGTCTCCTAGGTGTTCCCCGTGGTCCGATGTAAGCACGATGACTGTGTTGCTACGCTCCGGCTCAACCAACTCCAAGATCTGCTGGATCTCGACATCTATGAGCTTCAACAACCCAGCGTACCCCGCACGGCTCTCGGGCACGTTCATGACGGACTTGTACCTGTGAGGGATGCGTTTCAGCACCCCTTCCTGGAAAACCAGCTCCTCATCGAAGGTGGCGTCGAAGGCTTCCGGCTCGGTAAAGTCGAGCCGGTAAGGAGTGTCCAAAATGAAGGGTGGGTGCGGGCCAGAAAAGCCCACCTGCAGGAACCAAGGCTTGCTTTTTCCATATCGACTCCGGTGATTCACAAGCATCTGCCGGGCCCGGGACCCAACCCACTTGTCCACACTGACATTTGCCTCTAGCGGATTTGTTATGTTGCACCTGAAGCCGCACTCCATGCCGGTGGAATCGCACACCTGTGTGGGGGAGCAGGCGGTTCCGAAGCCAAACATTCCATGCACAGCGCATTGCTGCTCAAACACACCCAGCTCCGCCAGGTACTTGCCATAGTCATCCGCGAAAGGAGGTGGAAACCCGCAAAGCGCGTACTTGTCCGCCACACGGGCGGAGTCCTCAATCCCTGAGGCTTCCATGGCTGGTTGCAGCCGAAAAGGTGGATCGGATAAATGATCCTTGCCAGCAAGCATGGTAGCGTACCCTGCGTCCCGGAGCGTGCTCATGAAGGTCGGCAAAGGGGGCGATGGCATCTGATCATACCAAGTGTCTTTATTGCTTCCGACCCACATCCCGGAAAACTCCCTGCCCGCGGCCAGGGCCGCACGGCTTGGGCTACACATGGGTGAAGCCGTGTAGGCGCGGCTGAAATGCACCCCTTCTTTGCCTAGGCGCTGTGCGGATGGAAAGTAAGACGGTCCTACGAAATCAAAGCGCCACTGGTCCAGCAAAATCAGGAGCAAGTTGGGGCGGCGCGCGTCTTTGGAAGCTCCCTGCCGAAGCCCCAAGGTCGTTTGCGCGTTTGCTTCTTTGGCAGCTCCCTGCTGGAGCCCCGAGGTCGTTTGCACGTTTGCTTCTTTGGCAGCTCCCTGCTGGAGCTCCAAGGTCGTTTGCACGTTTGCTTCTTTGGCAGCTCCCTGCCGGAGCTCCAAGGTCGTTTGCAACAAGCTTGCGGTTGAATCGCAAGCCTGGCTTTGCTCCAAACTGTGGGTGAGTGCATGGGCCACAGAAAGGAGCAAAACAACTCGCATTGAATATGGATGAGCCATGTTGCTTGGGCTTGAGCAAGTGGCTGCTGCGGGTTCACATTGGAGGAGCAACAATGGCTGGCAAAGTTTTTCTGGAGAGCAACAACTAGAAACCTCCACAAGGAGCAATCTCTGGAAGGCAGAGGTGGAGAGTTGGGAAGGATAGCTTTCAGCCTGATAGCGGATGGCGGTATTCCAAGTGGTCCCTCGAACGACAAAGCTCAAGAGTACGCTTCTGGTGGCTTCGTTGCTTGCAAGCTAAGCATGGCCAACAGAAATCCTTGAAGCTCACGAGTGGCTTTCGACATGCAGTTAGGGTTGCTCAGTTGCTTTGTTCGCAGGGTTCCGCTTTCGGTCTAAAATCTGTGGCTCGAATGCATTCCAGCTCTGACTAAGTCCTTTGCTGTTGACTAGAACTTGGAATGGGATGGTGCGTTACAGAAAGTGTTGCGTTTCGGCCATAGCATAAGAACAAGCTGTCCACAAACTCGGGTACACTTGCAGTACCTTAAAAACAAAATCAGTCATAAGACAGCAACACATCAGTCGCGCTGGCAAACATGTTACAAGAATGGTGTGCCCTGGCCAGGCTCGCGGCTGGATGCAAGCATACGCTTCATGCCTCACCCCTCTGCGTCCGCCGCAACGGGTGTCGTCTACAGATCCTAATAGCACCAGTCCAGCCTGATATGCGGCAGAAGGGTACCTCATTCCGTTAAAGGGGATGACTGAACTAAACCAAAATGCTGGAATTGCGCCATCTGCCTCCACCCAACTGTAAGCGCATCATATCATCCTCATCCCCCCGTGGCCTGGGAACAAAAAGGCCGCCGTTGTTGGGTCGTCAGTTTGAAAGGGAACCCCTGGACCTTCAAAGCCAAGTGGTCTGGGACACACGTCACCCCCAAGTCGGAACAATGAAAAATCTCTCCTGAGCTCCACCTCCAGCGGCAGAAAAGGGGGCTGAATCGAGACCTCGATTCGGCGCGACAAGGCTTCAACCCCCTTCCGTTGCCTTCTGTTCAAAGTGAAACGTTGAAAGGATCGTGTTTCTTGTGACAGGCATTTTAGAAGGCCGGGTAGAATCGCCGAGGTCACTGGTCCAAAACGCAATGGCGGCAGCGAATCCAACGGAGAGCAGAATGAGCCGAGGGTTAGGGTGAGAGCAATTTGCATGGCACAAGCCACCTGCAAACCGATGGCGGTGGAACATGGGGCTCCACTCGGAAAGCACCCGAAAAGGTCAGTGCCAAAAGACACCGCGTGCAAAACACACACCTTCCACAGATTCAGAAACCTATCAATCCTTGACGCTCACACGCCAAGAAACGACCGGAAAAGTGTTGAATGAGAATATCAATGAGAAGAAGAAGAAGAAGACGACGAAGACGAACACGAGCAGCAAGAGGAGATGCCTCTAAACGTGATGAGTTGGGGGGAGGGGGCGATGTTTATCTCCAGAGGGTACTATGCCGGGCCTGCGCATGGGACCGCAACGGGTCCCGACCTGAAACCTGAGGCCGCAACATCGATTCTTACCGCAGCAGTGGTGTCCAAGGTCAGGTCAACAAACCTTGCACGGCATGGTGCTCTGAATCACGAGCATTGACCATATGCAGACAAGAATATATTTGCATATGCACGTGTAGAGATATGTATATATATATATATATACACATATACATATATTTATATGTATACACACAATTTCCAATCACCTCTACTATACAGAATCTCTTGCGCGTGGATTGGGGGGCTAGTGAGGCTACTACTGTTCCAGTTGCTAGGCAGAAACTTGCTAGACAAGACCGCGCGGATGGCCCTCTGAATATGCCACGCTTGGGAATTCCAGTTGATTGCCATGCTGGATCTTGCGCAGCCAACTCTCGTCAAATATCATCCCAGAACGGCGAGCTCCATCAGTTTCCTTCTGAATACTCGGCCAAGTGTTGAAGCTTGGTACGATGGATTCCCAAAGTATTGCAACCATTCACATCCATCGGCAAACTCATGCACACCAGGTGATCCCTGTAAGACGCCAGGTTGGAGTCATGCTGTCTACTCAAATGCGTGTCTGGGTTTAAGTCCCTCAGAGATGCATCCAAATAGTTCGTGGCAAGTCAATTCTATGTATCTCTCAGAAATTGGGTATGTCATATCAACGGCAGTTAGACCCATTTTAGGCCCAGGTTCACAGGAAACCAACCATCTGGCCCCGAAATTGTTCAGTCCTGGCCTGCAACGTTCACAGATTCGCAGATCCCAAGTCCTAACAACCTGCATAAATCACTGCATGGAAAACATGGTGGGCAAACCTAAAGACCAAAAAGGCAAACCGGTGGGTCACTGGCCAAATAACAAGATTCCCAAGGAGAACCTCGAAGGACATCACCCTGCATCTTCCAATGGACAGCTTGGAGAAAGGTCATTAGAACCGTCCTGAAATCAGTGCCATCAGTTTGTTTAACAAATAAACAAGGACTGCGAAAGAGACATCACAACCCGAGCCCATGCCGGCAGCACTTGGACATGCCCTGCGACATCCACAGGGTGACCGGCTTCTGTTCCTCAGCACAAAGTGAGAACCAAAGAAGCCTCCTCAGACAGGAGAATATTTCATGAGCGGCACCTAAAAATGGTGGTGTTCTTCTAGTTCCCGCTCAAATGGAAAGGGGAACCTTTAACAACACCGGCACACCCGCGTGAGAAATGGCAATGGTTTGCACTTGCCGCTAACTGGCTGATAACGAGTGCACGAATGCCGCTGGATGTGTCCACCAACGCTTTGTCAGGAACAATGGCAAGTTAGTCGCAAATCAGGGCAGTGTCTACTGGCACGCACCAACACTTAAACAATACTCAAAGTACACAGAATCGTCGAAGTCACTGCCACTTGTACGTGGCAAGGTTACCCCGCATGGAACGCAGTCCATCCACCAAGTCAAGTCACCGCCAAAATTTGCCTGCATGGAATGCACAATCATTTCAATGAAAATAGTTGTCAAGAATCCGCCAAGTTGCAAAACACTATGGACCGCAAGTCACTGCCACAGAAAAACGCATAGCTGTTCAGCCTCGGAAAGCAAGCAAACCCCATGGAACGCTGCATGCAACACTCGCCCAAGCTTGGCGCCAGAATGCCGCAAAGTGAACAAGATGCATGGAACGCAAGTCCCAGGGAAAGTTAAAAACGTCAGTTGGAAAGGAGCCAACTCGCATGGAACCCCTCGTGGTTCTGACCGTGGAATTCAAGCCCCAACAATCAAAAGAAGCGTTGGTGGAACTCATCGTGCACCAATGGCCGAACCACAATGAAACTCAAGTCGCCACAAAAGAGAGTGCTGAGAAGCTCGGGTTGAGGACTTGCAGGGGGCTTTCGGACGAGACCCCGGACGAGACCTTTTGAATTACGAACGAGACCCCCAAGTGTGACGGATGAGACACGGCCCGGCAGCAGCAGCAGAATCTGCAGCAGCAACAGCAGCAGCAGCAGAGGAGGCAAAGGAAACAAAGGTAACAAAGGTGCGCGACAAGCCAAAGAACACGCGCGCAAATCCCAACGGCCCACAACATCTACACGAAACTACTCCGCACCCAATTTCAACGCCATTGAACACACTCAATTACAAACCCCAACGGTAACGCAAGCGGCTACGACTTTCCCAAGTTGGAATCCCCATGGCACGCAAATGCCCACACAAAGCGGCAGCGACTTCAACAAGTCTGTGTAGACTCACTGAAGAACACTCGGCCCAGTGGACGACTCAGATTGCAACTTGCAAACCAACACACGCAACCACTGGGGATAAAGCCCAGATCAATACTCAACCACAACTCAGGATAAAACTCGCACACGAACCGACGGAAAACTGGAGGCTTCCAGTTGAGGACGTCACCCCACTTGAGGACAGCGCTCCAATGCTCTCAAATCCCGTGTGCAATACTCCATCATCGAGCCCAAGAGTCAAAGGCTCTCATATCACACTGTCACTTGGACATAGGTCCTAACAAACGCTGCCAGGAAGACCATTCTGGGGCTATCAAAGCCCAACCTCCTTGTGAACTCCTTTGCCACACCCCAACAAAGCAAATGTGCCACGACAGGACGCAGGCACAGTTCCGCCATCCTCAGGCTGGTGCTTGCATGTCCTTTGACATCTTCTGCGGCACGAGATTCGTCAGCACCTCAGCTGGCGGCACACCTGACACAAGGAACAGCAAACAAATCCGTCTCTGGAGACCAAAAATGGAACGCAGTGGGAGGCACACGTAAAATCGGGCCGAATTAAATTCAAGAAACCAAGCGAACACGTCTTACACCAGGCCTTGTGCACAAACTGTCTACTGGACTGTTTAGCCGGTATTCTCGCCGTTGGGGAGTCGATTGGGTTGTGGGCAGGTGGAATGTCCTTCAACGTCGCTTTCACGCTGCCTGTCTAGTGTTGCGGTTGATTTGGGTTTGGCTCAAAATTAATCAGCTGGGGTTGCGCAGTTTTTAGCCGTTGTTTCCATATACGAAGGTGCCATCAACAGGCCTCTCGCTTCAAACGACCTTGCCCGTCGCACTTGCCCAAACAACTTGGAAATGACAAGTTTAAGCTTTTGAAGCCTTGGCACAACATGACCCACAATGGCACACCCAAAAGGCAAACGGAGGCTGGCTTTGGGCCGCAGACTCAGACCCTTTGGCCAACTCTTAATCTCGGAAAAATTGTCAAAGGAACAGCGTGGGAATTCACACGGCTGATTCGTACTGGGCGAGATGAAACAGTTCTGGGGATCATAATTCAGAGTCCTGAAATGAGCCTCTTGCCCTAATGTTGGGTCTGCTTGAATCTTCCTGAACAGTGCCAACAGTTATCTCGGAGAGTCCCTCTTTTTGGGGGCAGGGGAGTCTGGGTTGGACTTGGACTTGCTAACACTTAACTTACTATTCCCAATACAACATTTAGTATTGCCAAGACTTACTGTCACATTTCCAGTATTGACTTTGATATTGCCAAGCATTGCCAAGACTTGATCTCAGATTCCTCGAACTTGATGTAGTATTGTCAAATTGCCAACACTTATGTTCAGATTCACAGGTCTCAAATACGCCCCCCCCCCTTTGAAAGTAAAGGCTAAGGCTTTGATCCTGGAATGTCACACCCACCAAAAAAGCGTGGCAGTAAAGCGGACCCCAAAACAGAAAGATTAAAGCGGACCAGGAGCTGTTGTGGGGTACCCGCTTTGCGCGACTGTGTGGCCTTGCTGTGTATTATAAAGGGTATAAGGGTTTGGGGAGCACTTCAAACAGGAGCTCCTAAACTTAAACTCAAGTAAGGCCTTTAGCGTCAAGGGCGTAGATAGACCGCCCTTTAAAAATAGAAGGCTAAGGCCTTGCCTCGGATATTGGTTACCCCAGAAGGAACACGCCCAGGCGGCGGAAGCACTTTGCCCAGACTAGTCAGACCCGCTTTTATACCCATGATCGCTTCAATAGAACCAGTTTTTCCGCAGTCCGAATCCTGTGACTGTTCCCAAGGCTCGCTTTAGACATGTTGCTTGCCGGAAAATCCATGCGACATGGCCACCTTGGGCACCTAGACAGACGATGTGCCACGTTCTATGATGGGTGGGTGAGTACCTACCGTTAGAAATTGCAGGGCATCTTGAAAATGATCTGGTTTCAGGTACATGTAGATTCTCCATTGGCTTTTCAAAACCGTGTTTCTTTTTGGTTTCCCTGATTCCCTCTTGTTTCCGTGTGAAGCCATCCTCAAAAGTGTCCTCAAAAAGACGCCAAAGGCAGTGCCAAATGTTTGGGCACTCGGGGTTCCATTTGTTGCACCCGATGGACAGACTTAAAGTTGAGTTCGGCAAAGAGAAACATCTTGCTTCCCTGCCGAACTCAAAACCCATGTTTGATTCCGACTCCTCTTTTGTGAACCCAACAAAATGTAAGATAATCTTCAAAGATAATCTGCAAGTGTAAGATAATCTTCAACTGGGTAACCTAAAAAGTGTAAAAAGTGTAAACCCCAGTTGCGCTACTCACATGGTGACCCTCGCTTCGTCCCGGTTCCCGGGCATTGCCGATGTGGTCGCTGGCCGCCCTCTGCGCCTCTGCGGCAGCAGATTGGTCCTCGCAAACAAGCGGAAAACCGGACGATGAACTTGGTTGCTGTTGACCCCCCTGCAAAAAGTTAAACTTTTTGTGGGTTTAGTGGAAAAACCCTTTACTTCCCACAAAGTGAAAGTCTAAAGATCCAACCCAGTAGCAGTCAAGTGAAGGGTCCAAGGGTTGCCTTGGTTCCTCTCTGCAGAAAAAAATCGCCCCGCGATGAGGGCTTCTTGGTGACTTTGTCAGATTTCGCAACGCAAAGGAAGGATTATGATGCTTGATTGAGGACGCTTCGGTGGACAACACTTACGTGGTTGGACTTCTGCAACCCACCGTTCTTTGAGGGGCTTCCACATTGTTAAATTCAAGGCGAACATGTTGTTTGCTTGTTGAGAGTACGCCTTGACACCGGAAAGCCAAACGTCACACATACCTTAATGGGCAGGTCCCCGGGTTGGTTGCAACATTTGTCTCCAACTCCTCCCCCTAATAGCCAACAAGGCGTCGTAAGTTTGAACAATAGTGGCTTGGTGGTAATGTCAAGGGGTGCCACAAAAATGGTGGGCTTCCCTTTTGGCGTCCCTTCAACCAACACTCAAAAACCCGCACCCACACCCACACCCACACCCACACCCACACCCACACCCACACCCACACCCACACCCACACCCGCACGCACACACGCACACACGCACCCACGTTGATTGATCTATTGGCCGAGGAGCCGAAGAGCTTGGCGCCCAAGGGCAGAATGGCCTGCGTGGGCAGCGGCCGAGTCGGCGCAAAAATAACCAGGAAATGCAATCAAGCCTGGGCATGGTTTCGTAGTGGACTGAACGATTTCGGAAACAGAAAGCAGGTCGAAAGCTCGGCTTTGGACAAGTGAGCTGTACCTGAGACTTGGTCAAAGCCAGGCCCCAAGGCGACCGCGAAGCCAAAATTATCCTGTATGCATCTCCTTGTAGAAGTCTTGTGGTGAGAGTCGCTAAGAGACAAGGAACCGCTACAAATGCTCCAGCCGTGAATTCTCAGCGCCCTAATCGAGGTGTGTAAGCCATCTTGGTACAAAGACATTGCTCCCCCAGATGTCGCGACAAGCACTGCCAAACGCCCGAGCCTGCCTGTGCTGGCTGCCAACAAGCATTCAAGATGCAAACTCAATCAGCAAGTCTGCTGTTGCTGCGATTTGTCTGGGGCCCGTGCAACATCTTGTGCCTCAGCTGCATGACAATTCTGCTTGGGACTCTGCGTTCACTCCGCTTTTAAGGCCCTTCTATCAATTTGATGTTCAAATACTAAGCTTTCGTGTAGGAGCTTCTGTCTAACAATCCAACATGACATAAATCAAGATAATGAAGGGCTGGAGATATTAGTTCGTCCACGTGGGCAAAAACAGTAGACAAGCTGGACATTTACTGTACTGACAGATGCCCAAAGATTTATTCACCCGACTCCTGGAAGGGTCCATGCAAGCTGTGTTTCCATGCGCGCATTTGTCAAGGCCAGAGGGACTTTTTCGGCTCATTCAACCAGGCCGACAGCACAGCATCAGCTGTTCGACGAGATCACCCAACTTCCCCACAAAAACGAGAGCGGCCAAACCCGTGTAAGGAATCTAGACATCTTGTCAAACCAGGAGAAGTCAGCTGAAGGGGGACCGGGATTCAATTGCGCGACTAGACAAAGAGTGGAGCCAGCTCTTTACATCTGAATGCTTCTTACCAGCTAGCCCGAATGGGTTCAGCCGGATGTTGCGTAAGGCCTAAATCCGGAGCTCCCATTCCATCCATACACGTAATCAGGCGGTGCAAAAGCAAGCGATCAGAAATCCCGCACAAACATATTTTTCCGAGACGCTCGATCAGCAGAAGGTTCAGGGAGAAGGTGGAGCACACGGACAGGGGCTTGCCATTGCCGGAGCGCATCATCAGACTCAGCAATCGGCGGCTGAACTCTGCTCAATCCAGTCCAACCTCCTGCTTCCTGCCATGAGCCCTGGACAAACCATGTTTGTCAAACCCAAAAAGGCACAGGAAGTACGCCAGCACTCTTGAGTCCCAAGTTCACCCACTTTCAGTGAGGCAAACCGGCGATGCCTGAAACGTGTGAGGAACCTTTGTGGAAAAAAGTCACTTCGAGTAGCCGAGGTGATGCAGAGCCACAGCCCCTTTGCAACTCTCTGAACCAGGTGTCTGGACGCGAACGCCGTACTTTCTACACCTTCACAAGGCTGTGGCTCAAAAAATCGGTACCCAAAATGGAACCCTGGTAAGTAGAAGCATGGACCCAAACCTGCGAACCCCCTCCTGCGTAATTTTGAGCCACACCCACAAGAGCGTCTGCACGTCAGAAGCAGGAAGGCCGGCTGTGGGGGCTGGTGTGGCCTACGTTGCTGAACATCCGTGGCTGATGTGGCCTGCGTTGGGGGTTGGTCGAACAGGACGTCGAGACGCAAAGCCAGGAAAATGAAACCCCATATACGGCAATTGCTTTGCAATGATTAAAAGAGGCTAAAATAACAATGTCCCTCCAAACCAACGACTAACGCATCCCTCATAGAATTGCTGTCCTATGGCACGTTCGCGCAACTTCCATGTCGCTCGATGGCCCTTGCACCTTCATAGTGAATACTCCTGTTAAAGCAAGAACTCGCAAGAGAGTAGGTGTGTGGAAAATAAATCCGCCATGATAGAAACTAAACAAGCACAGCCTCTCACAATGAAACAAAGGCATGGCCAGGCAGCGAGCCAGTGCAACATCGGCAGCAGGCAGGCAGGCAGACAGGCTGGCCGGCCGTCCCGCCATGCAAGCAAGCAACGCAAAGCCGGGAAAGCAAGAAATCTCCAAGCAAGGGAAGAAAGCGAGCAGGAAAGCAAGAAAAGTATGCAAAGACAGAATAAGCAAACCAAGAAAGCCAGAAAGCACGCACAAGAAATGCACATCGTGAAAGGAAGAAAAATGCATGGACAAACAAAAGCAAATGCAAACACCGTGAATCAAAACACCCTTTTCCAGCCATCACCCTTGAGTACAAAGCACGTCACCACCACCAACACCACCACCGCCGCCGCGGCCACCGCCGAGCACAGGGACAGAAAGTGAAAAAATGACATCTTGCTAAATATGCTCTGGGCACCCAGGCGTGACCACATAGGTACCTGGGTCGATGGCCAGTTCAATGCCGTCCTGGTTTCTTGACAGGATCGCCTCAGCACCACATCCTGCCATCCCGCTCAAGACACAACCAACTTGGCCGCTGATTAGGCCCACTCTGCAAAGAAAAGTGCACAACCCCTCGTCTAAAAAATGCTAGAGGCTCTAAGTTTGTCTCGCTCTCACTTGCCACCAAACCTGTGGCTGGATCCCCAGTTAGGACCACTTGGCATGAGAGGCTGAAAAGCTTCGGTAGGTCCTGGGCTCGTGCTATGTGGGGCTAGTATTGACAACTTGACAACCCCTGCCTTTCTTTGGCAACCGTGAAGGCAAAAAAAACAACGGCCAACTGGCTGTGCCTTGATTATGAGTCCTCTGTTAATTTAAAGAAATGCGCATGGCCAGTGGACCAATACCTGTGCCTCATAGCACTCGCTCTCAGGTTCCCGCATTGGAGTCCATGGACTTGACCTGTTCAAAGCGAACGTAGCTTTGGCAGGGGAAAAATGACCAAACGCAGCAAACCGCTGGCACTCTGCCTTTGCTATGGGTGTTTTCTTCCAGCTACAGGGAATGATGCAACTATGCTGGCGTGCAGGGCTGCATCTCGGTACCTCCTCCAGTCTGGATACCTGGTCCTTATCAAGATACTGTGAGTTCGGTCATCAACTGTTGGAGGACCCAGGATACTCCGAAACGTATGACTGAAGGCAATCAACCTGCAGTTTCTGATAGAACCACCACGTCATTTCATGCAATTTGGGGAGGCAAACGAGCAGGGCAAGCGCAGTGATTGAACTGTTGTCAGAATTGTGGCCTGCCAAACCATCCAGTGTGCACTCGATGAATGCCCAGAGAGAGAGAGACAGAGAGAGAGAGAGAGAGAGAGAGAGAGAGAGAGAGAGAGAGAGACAGAGAGAGAGAGAGAGAGAGCGAGAGAGAGAGAGAGCGAGAGAGAGAGAGAGAGAGAGAGGGGGAGGGAGGGGCCCAGCCTTGTGAGAATGACATGTCTGACATTGCTGGGGTGTTTATCAGAAGTGCGCTCATGCAAAGAAGTGCCATACAGGGGTCATCTTACATGGGTTATGTGCATTGCAACGCTTTCCTTGTTGCTGCGCAGGCAAACATCTCGCATGTGCTTCAGCATGTTTGTCTCTCTGCGGCTCTGCAAGTCTCCCTCTGCCTCTATCAGTCGCTGTCTCTGTCGCTGTCTTTGTCTTTGCCACTTCTGGCGCGGTTTCGGAAGGGAAGTGTCTGGAAACCCTGTCCGCTGAGTTCACCAGAACACAACACGTGAATCCCACGAAGGGCCTCTGCAAACACCTCATGCAGCCAACCTGCAGCAAGGAGTTTCGCACACTCCTTGGACGCATTGCTCGAAACACCGTGGTTTCAGGTTCCGCAGAATCAGTTCCGCAAGTCTGGGCGTCCAGTCTAATTTCACCACCGCACCCGGGCGCCTTGATGGAGAAGGTGGCATCCTTGGAACTGGCCTGCAGATCGACCGCCAGAAGAGTTGATGAACAGAGTGATTGAGAAGCTAGGCTGAAGCCGGGCCAATGGCAAACGGAGACAGATGAGTTCTTGGGAACGGAAATAGGACACCCCCCCGGCTGACTGGGAGTCACAGAAGGGGCCACATCTATTCATAACCTCCAACCACCCAAAAAGACAAAAGCCATTTGCGTCACAATTTGCGGTGTCCTGAACCAGGTGACCCAAAGGACCCTAAATGCTTGACGGCCGGTTCCCTGCACCGGAATGTGAGAGCCACACTTGCCTCAAAAGTGTCAACAAGGCTTCCTGACGGGTTGACCGGATTGGCAAGTGAATATTCATTGCAAGTAAACCAGGCACAAACCATGATCAATTATGGGATTTGAAATTGCTCCCTCACGGGTCCTGAAGCATAGAAGCCCTTCATGGCCGGTTTCTTTTGTGGTGTCAGGGCTCAAACATGGAGCCTGAAAAGGCTGAGCAGGCCACGTCAACCCCCAACTGTCAGGCAGCTGGCCACAGAAAACATCTCAAATGTGGCCGTTTTGCCCCCTTGAATCTCTGTCAGTCCAAATGGAACACGCTGGCCGCTGGATTGGAAAGGGAGTCGTGCTCAGTGCTCCCGGAAGCACATCTTTTCTTCTATCGCGCTACCTGTGTTCCGATGATTCCATTTCAGGAAATGACGGTCAGAGCGCAAGGGACAGCTACGTCCATGGAGTGGAATCATTGACAGCTTATGTTTGTCGCCTCGTATGTGAAGATCCATTGTGTATCCACTACCTCCAGTACATCATTTTCCTCCAGTGAATCCCGGCTTGGCCGACAAGAAGAGAAGGCCCCAGAGATGAATCAGAAGCTGCAGTGTGACAAGGCCATAAAGCGCCGCCACCAGCAGGCCGCCGATATCCTGAGCGTATCCAAGTGCTGACTACAGTGGAGACATCTGAGGACCCTTGGAGGAGAAAAAGATTTGGGGAATGATCTTAATTGGGGACGCTTTGGTGGACATCTTTACTGGGAATTTGTGTTAATCTATCATTTTTGAGGGTGGTCTCCAAAAATATTCATAGCCATTGCAACATGTCCAGTGCATGCCAAGTTTGACACCTGCACATGGCCATCCCCCCATCCCCCTCCCCGTGCCTCCTGCTGACCCGCTTCCGCATCGCGAAGGTCATTGCGGATCTGCCGCAAGAAGAAGATCAGAATGAAGAAGGTGAGGGGCACGGCGCAGCCGTTGATCAGATACCACACGCGCTTGAACCTCGAAGCTGGTGCCAAGGTGAAACGTGAAACAAGCTTAAGCTTCAACACAACTTGGCATGTTGACTTGGATGGGCCATGTTTCCAGAGGCCAGTCGCCACCTCTTGTCCCCTGGGAATTGGCTTACCGAATCCCAACCCAAACCTTCACATGGTGGAAAGGCCCAGGCCACCCTTTGTACGTGTTGTTTTGGGCAACGGATCCCAGGGTGTTTGGTAACACCCCTGGTTTTGTCCTTCAACCTCCCCTTGTGTTTCTTGTTCGGGGGTATCTTCCATGGTTGGGGGGGGTAAACGCCCTGGGTTTCTTGCAACTCCCCTCCCACCCTTGAACAAGAACTATTGATTTTGTCGTTTTGGTTTTGCAACATGCTTGGTTTTGCTTGGGACTTCAAGAACCCCTCAGGGGCTATTTTTAAATTGTCCGCTGAACATTACCCCCAGAATGGTTCGGCCCTTTGGGATCCCCAAAACCACCAGTTGGACAGTTCAGTCAGTCAACTCATTCCGGGAATCCATGCCTGTGATGCCCATCCTACAATTAAACCGTACTCAACCAGGTAAAATACGGAAAACACGAGAGACGGCGTTCATGTGGAACCAATTTCTTTCGGCGCCTGGCGCTCTCCTCGTCCTGGAGCCGGGGATCCAGCAGGAGACAGGCCGGCCACAGCTCCGCCAAGAACTTGGTGTGCCTCCCCCAAACCAAAAAACAGAACGAGCTCTGTCTCCTTCTGGGCGACTCTGTTTTTGTTTTTTTGGGGAAAACAAGAACAACAAAACTTTTTGGTTTTGGGAGGAATCTCCTTTTGGGCGAGTCTTTTCTTTTTTAATGTTCGTTTGCGGGGAAGTAGCGTCCACTGGCCTCTCGCAATGCCTTGGCCTTCCAGCTTTTCAGGGGGGGGCGGGGGATAAACGCCCTGTAGATCTGTCATATCTAGCGGGGAAATTCTGTCATAGCATCCCACAGCAGCCGTTAAACAGTGCTTTTACCCAACGCGAAACCAGGTTTCTAAAACTGCTTGCTTGCCCTCCTGTACTCATGGGAGTCTTGACTTAACATATGTGAATGATAGGGCTGAGCTGACCCAAGATTTGCAGCTGCGCAAACTGTCTACTTACATAACACACATGTCATGTATACACCCACTGACCCCACTCGCAACACCCCACCCCGCCCCATCCCACCCCATCCCACCCCGCCCAACCCCCACCCCACCTGCCCACTCATCCATTCCACTCACCCACGCACCCACATACACATATATATATATATATTATAGAATGAATGTCAAACAAACAAACAAACAAACAAACAAACAAACAAACAAAAAACAAAAAAAAACAAACAACCAACAAACAAACAAGCAAGCAAACAAGCAAACAAACAAACAAACAAACAAATAAACAAAAAAAACACAAACAAACAAACACACAAACAAACAAACAAACAAACAAACAAACAGACAGACAAACAGACCAGCAAGCAAGCAAGCAAGCAAGCAAGCAAGCAAGCAAACAAACAAACAAACACGCAAGCAAGCAAGCAAGCAAGCAAGCAAGCAAGCAAGCAAAGCAACCGACCAACCAACCAACCAACCAACCAACCAACCAACCAACCAACCAACCAACCAACCAACCAACCAACCAACCAACCAACCAACCAACCAACACTCGCCCGCCCGCCCGCAAGCACGCACGGAGGCACGCATGCACGCACGCACTCACCGCCCACCCACACATATACACAACACACGCACACACACACACACAGACACACTTGGTCACGCACGCAGTCACGTTAACATCTAACATGATATTTTCACCGACCCATGCGATGGAACCCTGAACTGACGCTTGATGCACATAGCCCAAGCTCCATAAATTTGCGAACGTAGCGCCTTAGTGTTCAACAACATCGATGTTGCTAGAAAGCCCAAAGGTTGGTCGAGCCAGAGAGCAATTGCGCCCTGCCTCTCAGGTCGCGCTTGCTCCAGCAGCTTCTCTGCCATGGAAGTGGTTCCCGCCTGGGAAACCTCTGCAGATGCTTCGCACTGTGTGACCAAGGCAGCATACATCTGGTCCGAGCTGTAAGCACTCATTCCAGGCATGCACAGCCTAGGCTGTCTGGGTGGCTTGGCGATCAAGCAATCCATTTCACGCGTGCTAGAAAGCGCCCTGTGGCTGGGCAAGATACTTTTGGAGAAAGAGAAGAACCGTGAGCGAATCAAAGTGTCGGGATGCCGCGGATATGTGGTTGGAGGTCGGACGGCTGCGCCCTGGAACAGAACACCAGGCCCGTCTCAAGTTTCAAGGTGCTCCCCATGCACAGGGATCCAAGATGAGCTTCACCCCGAAACCGCTACCAATGAAAACCAGCGTTCTCCGCAAATTGCGACACTTATGCTTACGTGCGGGATACCACCGTGAAAGACAGATGATGACCTCTTACAGCGCGGGGAGGCGATGACAGGGGTGGCAGCAAACGCAGCAGGGGATGCGCAGGGTTTAGATGAATACACATAAAGTGTTTCGCGGGTCTGCGGCTGTCCTCATGAAGGCGCGCAGAAGGCTTAGCAGAAGGCTTACAGAAGGCGTCAAGAAGGCCTACAGAAGGCGTACAGGGCTTACAGAAGGCGTACAGAAGGCTCACAGAAGGCTTACAGAAGGCTCACAAAAGGCTTATAGAAGGCTTACAGACGGCTTACAGAAGGCTCACAAAAGGCTTACAGAAGGCTTACAAAAAGCTTACAGAGGCTTACAAAAGGCTCACAGAAGGCTTACAAAAGGCTTAGCTTACAAAAGGCTTACAGAAGGCTTACAAAAGAACTGCTACTACTACTCCTACTACTACTACTACTACTACTACGACTACTACTACAACTACTATACGACTGCTACTACTACTACTACTACTACTACTACTACTACACCTACTACTACTGCCACTACTACTACTACTACTACTACTACTACTACTACTGCTACTAGTACTAGTACTACTACTACTACTACTACTACTTCTACTACTACTACTACTACTACTACTACTACTACTACTATTTCAGAGGGATTGGCCCCTTTTCAGGAGGGATTGGCTGAGGATCCGCTTTTCAAGCTGGAGTGCCGGATTCCAGCTCGAAAAGCGGATCCCCAAGACAACCTTCATCACGGCCCCTTTTCTAGAAGAATTGGCTGGGGATCGGCTGGGGATCCGCTTTTCAAGCCGGAATGCCGGATTCCAGCTCGAAAAGCGGATCCTCAAGACAACCTTCATCACGGCCCCTTTTCAGGCGCTTTTCGAGCTGGAATGCCGGATTCCCAGCTCGAAAAGCGGATTTGCAAGACAACCTTCATCAAGGCCCCTTTTCAGCAGAGATTGGCTGGGGATCCGCTTTTTGAGCTGGAACGCCGGATTCCAGCTCGAAAAGCGGATCCCCAAGACAACCTTCATCACGGCCCCTTTTCCAGAAGAATTGGCTGGGGATCCGCTTTTCAAGCCGGAATGGCGGGTTCCAGCTCAAAAAGCGGATCCTCAAGACAACCTTCATCATTTCAGGAGGGATTGCCGCTTTTTGAGCTGGAATGCCGACATTCCAGCATCCCCCAGCCAATCCCTCCTGAAAAGGGGCCGTGATGAAGTTTTGGGGATCCGCTTTTCAAGCTGGAATCCGGCATTCCAACTCAGCCTGTGTCACTTGCGTGTCACTTGCGTGTCACTTGCGTGTCACTTGCGTGTCACTTGCGTGTCACTTGCGTGTCGCGCAATTTACCGTGTCATAAGTGTGTGTGTGTGTGTGTCACCACTGTGACTCGCTCACATGTCATCGCGCTCCTGCGCGTCACTTGCGCGTCAGTAAATCGAAAAAACGACACTTTGCAAAAACAGTGTCGCGTCATTGCGTGTCACTACACTCCGTGTGCGTGTCACCTACGATTCACTTGCGTGTCACTTTCGTGTCGCTTGCTCGTCTTGCACGTCGCTTGCACGCCACTTGCATGTCACCACGTGTCACACCCGAACGCGTTCCATAAACGGCCCCAAAACAGCCAGAGACTCACAGGAATGACGGGTAGGGGCTGACACTAATTGCGCCCACCAGCTCTCCAGCCAGTGCAACATTATAGGAAGCAACACTGCAACCTTCACTCATGCGTTTGGACATGAGCTCGGGGTTTAGTATGGACAAAAACGGCCGTTTCGTATATTCTTGCATGCGGAAGCACCTTCCAAACAACGGCCGTTTTGCATCTATCTACAAAATAACGGTCATTGGATTGTGCTGGTTGTGGATGACGGGCGATATTCATGTTTGAGGTTCGTCTTCCCAAATCGTCTTCGCCTTGCAACTCATCCTCGCAAGAGATTTCAATTCGGGCACCAATTTGTCTTCGCCTGGCAATTGTTTAATTTGTTTCGCGCAACGCGTCTTCACATTTCGCCTTCGATGGGTACTTTGTTTTCGCCTGGCAATTCGTCTTCCTGAAATTCGTCTTCACAATTCGCCTTTGATGGCTATTTCGTCTTCGACTGGCAACTCGTCTCCGTGCAGTTCGTCTTCACAATTCGTCTTCGATGGCCACTTCGTCTTCGCCCTGTAGTTCGTCTTCGCCGAATTTGTTTTTGCAATTCGTCTTCGATGGGTAGCGCATCTTCGCCCAGTAATTCGTCTTTGCCCAGATCTTTGCAATTCGTCTTCGCAGAATTTGTCTTCGCAATTCGTCTTCCATGGCTAATTCGTCTTCGCCTGGCTGCGACTTTGCTGGGAATTGGTTTTCGCAATGTATCTTCGTCTTCGGTTGGATTTTGGGTACCCCCAGACGGGTCCAATGTATGTATATATATATATAGAGGTACAATAGATACGCATTAACAGTGGGTTGGCGGCCAAAGAGCAAAGGGGTATGAACAAAGGAGTCGGTACAACCTCCCTCGGGAAAAACATATTGCCATTTGTGTTGACTATGCGGTATGAATCACCTATGAATTGGCTCCGCCCCTCCACCTTACCACCCAAACCACTCCCGAGCAATGCTCCAAACTCATGCTCCAAAACGGCTTTCAGCAGAGGAGCCCGCGCTGCACTGCTGACACCGCAGCAGATTCAGGGATCACAAGCATGTGCTTGATGAGGCATCTGGGCGACAAGTGATTTTGCCCTGATGGAACTAACGAAACGGGATCATCATTTGGGGGTGGCTCAAAATTAAACCACTAGAAAACCGCAGGTTTTAGTCCATGTGTCCATTTACCAAGGTTCCATTTTGGGTATCTATGTTTGACCCACAGCCATTTATTGGCTTTCAATCATTTACGCAGTTGATCAGCTCCAAGTCCTCCTGAAATTGGAAGACTCTTTCCGAGAAAGCTTTCGTGAGGAATGAAAGCGGGGAAAGTCTATAAAGGGTCCATTTGATCACTGGGGCTTCAAAGTGACAGGGTTCCACGCGCATGTTTGGAATAGAAAACTGACTTCCTCTGCTGTGTTGCAGCGGGGAAAATAAAGGCAAGCCAACTACTAGGAGTCTCTAGGTTTGCAGAACACCATTGACATGACAAGCAGCATACCAAGCACCCCGATGCGGTCAAGAGGCTGGGCAGCTTGGGGGTCTTCTTCCACGTACTTGCTGAGGGGAAGCAGCTGGCCCTCCTAGGGGGCATCCCAAAAACTGGCCAGAGAAGTATCCCTTTCAGGTAGCACTTTGGCAATCCCAGCACTCCCCCCCCTCCCATTTTGATGCCCAGTCTTGAAGAAATCGATTTCTGTAGCCAATTACCTCCGATGGACGAAAAGGGGGCATGGGGCTTGCAGATGTTTGTGCAGAAAGGTGGTGTTCAACCGATTGTGGCAAGTTGTCACAGACTTTGACTTGTCATCGTCTCTACAGACGTGCATTTTTTGAAGTGCTTTTTTGAAGCAAGTACGCGTCTTCGACTTGGCTACCGTCATACTTGCACAGCGGGTGACCACCTGCCGACGCGAGCAGATCAAATTGCGGAGTGCCAAGTTGTTTCGCTCTTAAGGATTGTGGCCTGTCCAAAGTATGGGCATTTGTATTTGCTTTGGGGCTCTGGCCATCATTTCGGGGATTCATGCCCGACTATTTGAAATCTGAAAGCATATCATCATATTCCCCCCATTCAAGTTCATAGCGATCATGTCGTTGTTGTTCGGGCTTCTCTGAGGGGAGCAACCTGCTGCCAGGGCGTCAGTGTCGTACGCAGTCGCAAGGAAGGCCAGGAAGACACAGGAGTGGGCCAAGTATCTCCTGAGTTAACTACTTGTCCAGAAGACAAGTGACATGAAAGAATTTGGGGACAGAGACAAACATAATCTGCATATAAATATATAAATATCATATATACATATACATTATATATATATGTACATATACACCCTCCCACAACACATTATGGATGCGGAGAAACCTCTCAAGAGTTCGCCTCAGAGCAAGTGTGGTGATTCAGTGGCTCAGTCGACAAGTGTCAAGCGACCAACCCAACCATACACGGGTGTGTCGTAAACTTGCTGGTTCTCAGCAGGGAATAAACCATCCCCGATGGTTTCCTGTACGGGAATCCTGAGGCTCATTCCCGACATTCTGGGACATTCCCTACTGAGCAGCAAGCAAATAACCCGACAAGTCTCGTGACTAGGGTATTCACGAAGCTCATGAAGTCCATCCAAGTCTTCTCATCGTGGTTGTACTGCCAGGCCACCACAAAGATGTGCGACAGGGAAAAGGCCAAGCACCCACAAAGCAAGATGAAGAGGTTGTCCTGCAAAGGGCTCACGGCTTCGAAATCCAACAGCACCCCGCGCCGCAGCATCTCGTAGTAGATCCTCTGCCTGCTTCTGTGAGACCCAAAGTGGGCCGTCCATCCCCAAGACTCGTTGATCACCAAAAAGATGAGTTTGTCACTTGAGCAAAACTAAGCGCAGTCACTTAACCATGCTTTCGTTTTTCTTTTTAATACTTTTTTTACCAAGAACACTCCCCTTTTTAAGGCAACCTTAAACACATGTTCCGCAACCACGGCCTTACAATCTGGCGCAGGGCGATGAGCAGAGACACTACCAGCGCCAGCAGCACAAAGTATCGCATGCTGGACTTCGTGCACTCACCTGCCCCAAACCCATTCCACCACCCTGCAAAAAGTGAACTAAATGTTTGCTGGTTGGGAGGACAAATAAAGGGCCGCAAATCTGCCCGGCCAAAACCTCTTACTGTTTGCTAGAAAGGGAAAACCGCAGGAGAATCAAAAAGGGAAAAACATCAAACGGTAAGCTAACTCTGGCAACGTCGCAGGCGAAGGCCACAAGCATCGGCTCGACTCGGCTGTCGCAGTGGATAAAAAGCGTGGTCGAGGTGAATACCGTCAATGCCATGACGCCCAGCGCTGCATATTGCCCACCCACACTGGCGACCTGAAGTCGATGACTCGAGGCTGTTGTATCAGAATGAAGCGTTGAGGCGCTGAGCTGCTTTCTTTGACCCGCAAAGTTCCCACGACCCCATCACTTTCCATTCAACTGACACTGCAGTGGGCCGTCGCATCTAACACATCAGGCACGATGAGGGAGTGCCGTCATTTTGGTGGCGTCTACCATCACACCTCCAGGGCTCTCACAAGCTCCTCTCCCCGTCGATGTCCCCAAACAAGTAGTGTTTCAACCTTGTTCAAATCTCAGGCTTGGAACAAAGGAGGGGCCCAAAAAAACGGGGACTGGAGAAAGAAATGGACGCTTTCTGCGAAACGTCCACCTAGATGCCGGGGGGCGGTGGAGAGCAGAAGTCTCAAGGGCTCCCCGCGCAGGTGCCACTCGAAGCTCCTACCCAGCGCCGCCGCGTGGGATGGAGAGCTGTACTGTGGACCTGAGCGCATGGACCCGCGGACAATGGCCGAAGCGGGAAAGGAACATGAGCAATGGCATGGGAAAATAAACATAAAATTAAAAATATTTAAGCAAATGGAAGATCAATTCCCAATGTGTGGACATTGGAGCTGAACCATCTAACGCGTGAATAGTATGGAAGTATTCCTCGAACAACCCTGCGCGCGTGTGCTCCCTTCCGCTAAAGCTTGCTCGTGTTGCATTTGTGTTGCATTTGACTGCCGTTGCCTCACGCGAGCTACGTTGATCGCGTCAATCGAGTCGAACGAGTTCAACGAGTCGAACGAGTCAAACTTCCCGGCCTTGTGCCTCAACAGCAAGGGGAGCAGATTCGGGATCCCGCCTGCGCCATGCGAAGCTGTGCAAAGCCTGTTGATCCCCAGGACCAGGTGGCGGCATGATTTTTTGGCACTCTAAAGGGGATTTCCTGGGCAACTAAACAGTTTGCAGGTCTTGGTGTCTCACCAAGACGTTACAGCTGTTGCTTGTGGCTTCGCAGAGTTGTGAAGGTAAGCTCATCCACTGTGTCAAGAGAGAGAGAGAGAGAGAGAGAGAGAGAGAGAGAGAGTGAGAGAGAGAGAGAGAGAGCGAGAGAGAGAGAGAGAGAGCGAGAGAGAGCGAGAGAGAGAGAGAGAGAGAGAGAGAGAGAGAGAGAGAGAGCGAGAGAGAGAGAGAGAGCTCCTCTCTCCATAGATTCCCACAAGCAGTGTGAGAGAGGGGGTCAAATGGACCGGCCAGGAATCTCCTGGTGCATGTTCGGGTGGGTAAACGTCTTGGGCGGCTACGTCCCACAACCAGTGGGGCATGGGTGTTGAAAATTCGTTTTCAGGGCCACTTAGTTGGTAAATCACTGTTTCCCAGAGATTGATTGATTGGATGTTAAATGACACCAAGAGAGCATTGGGCGTGGCCTAATTTCACAATAGTTTCTGAGGTACATGTTTCACAAACCAACCACGCGCTGCCAGCTTTTTCTACATGCTGGAAGGATGTTATTCAAAAGCTGAACCTCTTCCCCTGCTTCCTCTATCCATGAGCCATGAACTTTATGCCACACAGGAACGGGAACCAAAAAAGCAGCCAGCTGGAGATGGCTAGTTCTAACACAATTATTTGGAAGGCTTGCCGAGGCAATAAGGACCCCAGCTCGACCGTCGGGGCGCCTTTTTGAGGGGATGCACAGATACTGGACTTAGTCGAAACTTGCAGGCAAGCTCAATTGTTGTTATTGATAACTTGCAGGCAATGTCAATTGACATTGAAAGAGATTATTCATGCTTGCCGACAAAGTCAATTGTTGCTGAAGAAAAGTCGACACCAACCACATTAACAAGCGCGGACGCACCGAAAGACTTTGCCGCGGCATGGATTCTGCGGGTGCAGTGTGGCCTGGACAGGCTATGAAATCAGCTTGACGACTTGAGGGGTAGCTTTCTGCACGTTCTAAGTCCTGCAACAGTTGATCTGGCAAAAGCTGCTTGGCCTCCAGATCAGTCTCCAAAAGCTCTTTAGAAATGCAGCACTTTGATTGTTTGATCTCATCTGCTCACACTGAGCCAACGTGAACCACAGGTATGGACCGCCCGACAGACCCTGGACGCTGATCAACGACGTTCTCCCCTGCTGGCTTTGTTTAGTTGAGATCATCCAAGGGCCCCTAGGCGAAGGCGCGGTGGTTCCTACCATGTGCGACGCTCGGTGCGCTTTCTGAATGTCCGATACCTTAGCTCTGGGATTTCTGAGTCCATCGAACCACAAAAAGAGTCGGCGCCATCATGGCTCATCTCGCGAAAAATCGGCCGACCCTTCCGTTGCACCCGAGTTCTCCCGAGTCGCCTGAAGAGCCACATGCGGTTAGTTTACGAAGATGGCGTGATTGCTACCGGAAATGTCCGCAGCTCAGAAGGTTTGAGCCTGAGGACCTGCGGATGGCAAACACTCGGAGTCTCCGCCGGCTGCATGAACTACCTGGGGGGCCACAGCTGAATGGCTAGAAGCAAAGGAACAAGACGAAACTTCACTCGGGCTGACTCATGGAGAAGTGTGGCACTTGTCCAGTGGGTTTTGGAGGCAGCCAACCCCAAGAAAGCCCCAGTAGCGACTCGTTCTGACCCGAAGCAGGAACCCATCGTAAACACGTCTTCTCAACATGAGGATAACTACCTGTGGCTTGCTGGTTTTGGTTCAAGCATCGAAAGCTTACCATTTGACAGAGCGCTATTGTGACTTACTGCCGGATTGGCCTGACATGTCACATCCTGCACTTCGTGGCCGTCGGACGTGACAACACCTAGAAGGCCTTCGGCTGAAAGATTCAACAGGCAGGATCAAGTGTCATGGGTCTCAGTGCTATGCCACTTGTTCGAAGAAAACGTGCGGATATAAGAGCCCCAGAGGCTACCTCTAGTAAGAGCTTGAACATTCCCTTAATCTGGTTGGAACTTCGGGGCGCCTATTTCTCTTTTGAGGTAAGCCAGTGCTGGTGGTAGAGTGATCTCATCATTTCAAACAGATTGGCAACAGGGGCATGACATGATAGACCTGGGTTTGCTCCCAAACCTTTGGACACTCAAATGCATGCATGCTCTCTCAGAAATGCATGGATTTGGTGTTCAATCCGGCGTGGAGAAGTTCTGACTGACCTCTTTGAACCAGGTACCCTTCAGCAAGGGATGGATTGCTTGAATGAGTTCTGCCAATACTTCAATGGACCAGCTAAGTGAGTGGAGAAGCATATGGTTGTGATCCTGCACAAATTACACGGTTCTCCATCAGATCACCCACACAACTGCCCAAGCAGCGGGCTATATGGGACATCTTTTGTCCGTGCTAGGCGCATGCACCCATTGTTTGGTGTCCAATCCAAGGATTGTGGTTTTGGATTCTTGGGTTGACAGCCTCCCGCCCGCCTTGACACGAAGAAGCCGGGCGTCTTCCACCTAGCCGCGCGCAAGGCTTCGAGGCCCGGAGAAAACTGGCCGTAGCATCCGCCGCACAAACCCACTACGGATGCGGTTGGTTTTGCAAAAAACAACAATGTGGTCCCAAAGGCAACTTCGAACCAATGCCAGCCCAAGGCTTCAACAATTTCTGCTGCCCAAAATGAAGCAGCTAACACCCGAAACCCCTGCGAAGGCGTTTCAGTGGCTGAAAGCCCCAGTGCCAGAAAGCATCATTTGGCATCATCATGAATCTTAACACCTTGGTAATGAGCACCGTTCATTGGGGCCTTGATGGCAACAAGGACCGTCATGTTGAGGTTGACCTTCTGCCCTTCTAGGAAACATTGAACCCGAGTTCACATGCAGGGCGCCGCTGTTCTTGAAACAGCATCTCATTCTGAGGCAGCATGTGTGAAAGGATGGAGCATTGAAACCGGCCGCATATACATAGGTGTGCTGCACCAACCTGAACAATTCTCCGTTTGGAGTCTCCCAAACTCACGCACGCAGCAACTGGCAGCAGCCCGCGATTCATGTAGCCGTGGCTTCGGTCGCTGCACCAGAAAGCTGCGGAACTCTTGGCATACATCTTCCACTTGCTCATGGTACCACTTCAGAGTCGGATCCCATGTATCCGGGTCCGACTCTTAGATGGCAAGCTCTTGCAAGGACCCTGTGAGAAGCTGCTCAATCTTCTCCTCGGTTTCCGGAAACATACTTTGTTTTCCGAGGGGATCCTTAACGCGTGCTGCGCACAACCACGTACTACTCCGCGGCCAGGCGAAGAAAGCTGACAGCCTGGTCCAGCAATGCGGACAAGATTTCCAGATCATTGCCCCGTCCCACAGAGGAACAGAAGCGCAGCGGCCCATCAGGACCATTCTGGTGGGAAAGGATGCTCAAGCCCTCGTACTCATCGAACCTCTGGCTGAAATGCATCTGCTCCCCGGGTTTCAACCTGAGACACCCCAAGTTGCTCAGCTCGATGGTCCCCGGGGCTCCGCCCTGATCGAAACGGCCCTGGGTCAGCGATCTGGCCTGTGCGATGGCTTCACCCCTCAGGACACGCGCCTTGATGTCTGCAGTGGCTGCAGCGGCCAGCGTCCACAAGCCTCCGAGCTCCGGGTCAAGCGCCGCTCGATCCAGCTTGGCGCCAGTGGTCACTGTCCCAATGGCCTGGGCGGTGGATGGCATGTCCGGCAAATGGGGCCGCAAGTCCACCAGGACTGAAACGCTGGGACTGCACGTCGGCTCCTCGGAACGGCGGAAAAATGCAGCGGCGGCTGCCAGCTCAAGGCACGCAACAAGGAGACCCGTCACGGAGGAGCCCCCCGCTCTTGCCTTCTCACACGCT